>VMDO01002300.1:0-81618 GCA_007922755.1 Pedetes capensis
ACATCCTTCTCCCATTTTCGTGGTCTTGGGGATGGAACCCAGGTCCCACAGAAGGCGCAGAGCAGGTACTCTACCAACTAAGCTAAACCCCAGCAAGATATATACATATATACATATATATATATACATATATACATACATATATATGTGTGCATATATATATATATATATATATATATATATATATATATATATATATATTTGTTGCTGTTTTGTTTTGTTTTGTTTTTGTTTTTGAGACAGGGTCTCATCATATAGCCCAGGCTGACATGGAACTCTTCATGTAGACCACCTTGTGTTGATTCTCCAGCCTCAGCCTCCTGAGTGCTGAGACTACAGGGGTGTGCCACCAATGCCCTGCTTAAGATATATAACTTTTCATAACCCAAATGTTCCTTGGCTCCCCTTCTAAGACATTCCCCACCCAAAACCTGCCTCCTCCATTTTATAACTTTAAATTGGAATATCCTTTTCTAGAATTTCCTACAAATGAATTAATTTCCTAAAAGTGAATTAATATATCAAATACTCTCTTATTTTGCTTAGCATAATGTATTTGCAAATCATCCAGGTTGTTGCATGTGTCAAAATACATTTTCTTATAAAGTTTATGGTTTTATATTTTCCACTTATAAATTTGGTATACATTTTAAAGTTAATTTTTGGGTTTGGCACAGTGTAGAACTAAAGGTTTCTTGTTTTGTTTTACAATTGTTGCCTGCTATCTAACATCATTTGTTGAAAAACAAAAAAGTAAAAACCAAAATTATCCTGTCCCATTGAATTGCTTTGGAATTGACTATAAAAGCATATGTTTCTGAACCTTCTACTTTGTTTCATTGATGTTTAGCCTCAAGCCAATATTACACTGCCTTGATTAGTGTAGTAAGTCTTGAAATCAAGTAGTCCAATTTCTTCTCCTTCTCCTACCTCTTCCTCCAGCAGACAGCCAGTGGCATGCTGCTGCAGAAAACCTCATGTGCTACAGCCTTCTAAGTGTTGTAAGAGTGCATCTAATTTGATGAACCTCATTTACATACAGAAATGTACATAAAAGTGAGCCATGAAACAGTAGTTTCTACCTTTCCAGACTCTGGAGGTCAATTGAGCAACTCCAGAATGGTCAGTGCTTGCCCCTCATATAGCAAGGGTTTGTTTGGGAAACCTAGTGTAGATCAGGTGTTTAGTTGGCACAATCAGAAAAAGTGTTACTGGCTATCTTTATGGGATATAGACCCACACTTCTTTCTTATAGGGAAATAACTACCTGGTGAACCAAAATAATTATACTGTCAAGTTAGTGCACACTCTCACCTACAAAGGGATGGAGAGTCAATATGACATGGATTTCCTCTCTATAGATGCCACAATTACTGCTCTTTCTTTTCTTTATCCATTGTGGGACTTCTATAATAACTCAAAAGGCAACTTGTCTGTGAATATCTCCTTTCTGAGCCAGCCCTACCTTCTGTAAGTGGTAAATTTTCACATTTCAACACACTCCTCAGCTGGCAGAAAACTACCTTGAAGAAGGTAAAGATGGTCCATCTCAAAATTTTCCAGTTGTTATATGGATTATTGTGAGCTGAAATCACTTGAGAAACTAATTTCAGAAAGGGTCATTTGGCCTATCTTTCCCTCCATGCAACAAACCACCAAGATTCTCTTGGGAAAGATGTCCTTTACTTACCAAGCCTAGAAAATAACCTTAATCACCAGAGACTGGTAATTGGGGCTGTGATGAACCTGACTAAACAAACTCTGAAGTAATCCTTACTTTCTACTACCTTCTACAACCTCCTGTACATATCTCTTAGTAATATCCCTAGAATTTACTACCTTAGAAGCAATCCCCCAAACAATCAGCCACTGAAAACCCTATGAGGGTCGCTATGAGTCCTGACTCCACCACATCGAACAACAGCAGTGTTACTGGAGTTGTACACCAGAGGCCTGACTCTGGGGATCCCAACACAGCACAATCAGCTACCTGCTGCCTCAAGACTCCAAACAGAGAGATAAATGGTTGTGAATCAAGAAAGGAATATACTCAGGATGGTCTCAAAGGGACACAGGGACCAGCATGCTAAGCCCTGTCATTTGGGTTACCCACAAGAGCTTCAGGATTATATAGGGGAATGAAAAAAGCAGGGGGCAAGAAGGCTGCAGAGTCAGGCAGTTTTGGTCACCTGTGGGCTGGTTGATCATTATCTCTGGACAGATTCTGTGAGGTTCTACTGGCACTTGGGCAAATTATTGTTGCTTGAGGGAGCAATTCAGTCATGAGATGATGACATCTGCCTGGAGTAGGAGGCAGCCTCAGTTCCCTCAGGATGTAGGCCTGCAAAGTTCTCTGTCTGTAGGATGTAAGATAAGCTGGGAATGACTCATTGAGAGCAGGCCCAAGGAGGAAAATGAAGTCAGGAAAATGATTGGATCCTTCATCAGGGGAGCAAAGGACAATTTTGAAGGATCCCCTGTTACACTAGTGCAGATAATCCATTTTTCCTGTCATTCCTTCACAAATTTATTATTCTTTGCATAAAAAGTGTAAAAGCATCATGCTTTGGTCCTTTCTTCAGACTTTACTCTCTTAGGAAGATTTCCGTGTACATATACAATTAATAAAACTTTTGTGCTTTTCTCTTGTTAATAAGCTATTGTTTTAATTAGGTTCCTAGATCTAGCCAAAGAACCCACATAGGAACAAAGGTAAATTACTGACTGTAATTTACAAGGTTAGATATGATAGCACTGATATTTTACATGGAATTTTCCTAACAACATTTAAAGAAGTTCTTTAATTGTGAATAAACTCATCATTTCTAGGCAAGAAAAAGTAATATTTTTTCAAATTTTGATAATTTATCCTTGAATTAAGTCTGAAACATTGAGGAATATCTATCTAATCTTTCAAGACTATGGTCTATTATTTACTCTTACTGCATTGTTCCTTTTTTTTTTTTTTTTCAAATGCTGAACTGATATATTTTTTTTTAATTTTCAGACCTAGGCATTGAACCCAGAGCCTCATATAAGCTAGGCAGATGCTTTAACACTGAACTACATCCACAGCCCCTCTGATTTTTAACTTAAAAAAAAAAAAAAAAGTTGCACTTCTAGGACAGATCTGTTGGTTCTTTTGGCATTCCAGGTATATTCAATAATCATCTCCAGCACCACAATTCAAAAGCATCGATTCTTCTCCTGTCTCTCTTGTTCAATGTCCAGCTTTCACAACCATGTGATGCAACTGAAAATACCATGGCATGAGTCAGGCGCACCTTCATCTTTAGTGTGACATCTTTACTTTTCAATACTCTAAAGAGATCTTTATATATATTTACATATAGATGCATTTGGGCCACTGTCTGGGGTTTAACTCAGTTGCTTTGCACACTCTGAGGCCCCGGGTTCCATCTCGGGGTCTCAGGAACTCACCTCTGATCCAGGAAGACACATAGCGAGACTGCAAGGGAGAGTCAAGACACACAAAGTACACAAAGAGCATGGGGAACAGGAAAATGCTAGAACTTTTACTAGGTATGTTAACTTCAACCTTGTAAAACAACTTCATCTTGCTAAAATTTTGAAGGAAAGAGATCCTGGAACTTGCTAATAAGTAAGAGGTAGTAAATGAGTATTAATTATCTATTGCCATTGGAGATGAAAATTTTTTGCTAATTACCCTCTTAGATTCTGTGGCTAGGCCTGAGAATTAAACTCATAAAAGATAGATTAACAGTAGAAAAGCATATGAATTTTATTTGATGTTAGTTTTTTGTTGTTTATTTGTTTGTTTGTTTTGTAGTACTGGGAGTCAAAAATGCAGGGCCAAATGCAGGTTAGGCAAACTCTCTACCACTGAGCTATATCCCCAGCCCTGAGGTTAGTAATTTTACATGTTTGTAGAGACTATCATATTTAAGAAATGTTTAATTTGCTTTTCTCATCATTAACAGAAACAGTTTAAGAGAGGGATTATTTATTATAACTCACAGTTTCAGAGGGTTCAGCCCAGGGTTACTTGGTGCTATGTTTCTGGGCCCCTTGTCAGGCAGAACATCCTGACAGGGCGTTTGCTAGAGGAACTTCTTCATGGAAAACAGGAAGCAGAAGAGGAAAAAAAGGCATAGGGAAAGAGGCCAGGGCAAGATATCCCCCAAGGACACTCCTCCTACTTCCTCCAGCCAGGTCCTCCTCCTACTTTTTACCACCTCCCAATAATGCTATCACATTATGAGTCTGTCATGGGATTAATCAATCCATTGATTACAACAAAGGCTTCTTAATCTAATTATCTCTGGAGAAGTCCTCAAGACACACCCAGATGTGAGCTTCACTAATTTTCCAGGGGTTTCTTAATCCAATCATGTTGGTAATCAAGATTAACCGTCACAAGACTTAGAAAAGCAGATAGGTGTGAGAGCTTGTGGTCATTTTAAAACAGAACATTTACATGTGGAGATGGGACAAGACAAAGGAAAAAGGAGTTTGGACTAGTAGCTGTAAATTTTGGTAGAGTGACTAGGAATATATGGGAAAAACTAATAGAAGTTAAGAGATAATCTATAAAATTCATTTGTATAAGTTCATGTTAGTGTTGACTCCCAGTGGGTCCAGTGATAAAAATATTTTCCTCTTCCTGGTCTAGGGAAGGCATCTTTCTTATGGAAAATTTATGTCCTGCTTTTCGGTGGAAAGAGGATGGTCAAAGATTCCTTCCTGCATCTGCCATTTCTCAATTGTCTTCAGCTGAAAATAATCAATGCAGTAAAATGGCATATTTGGAGATGGCATATTTTTGATCCCCTTTACCATTATAAAAATAAATGCTTTGGCTTTTACACAAATATTATGAAAAATAATTAGTAAAATAATTGTATTCATCCATTCTTTCATCCATAGATAAAGAAAAGGTTATGATATTGGATCTGAGTACTTCACAAGGTCATGTCTGGGATGGAACCAGGATCAGGCTTTCTTCACAGCTGAAGTGACTGGATATTAGTGGTTGGTTTCAAAATCAAACAGACATTATTATTAGGCCTGAGAAACTACTCACAGGGTTCAGAAATGTTTAAGAACTGAAATACAATTAGCTTGTTCCAAAATAGAAAAAGAAACTACAAAAGGGAAACGAATGCATAATTTGTTAGATGCTTATGAAATGTAAGATTACACCAATTTATTAATGTGCTATTCAAAAAAACTTCATTCCATTTGTTAGATTTTATCACTTGGCAAGAATTCCCAAGTATGCTTGATCATGTGTGATAAAGTAGAGTCAATTGTTCTATCGTACTAATTGTAGTCAAAACATTTAAAATGTAAAATGATTAATGTTTCAAATAAAAAATTAAATATATTTACTATGGTTAATGGGTGCAATGGATTCATTTTAATGCTTGCTAAATTAAGGGGATTAAGCCTTCAGAGTAGAGTGCCTGAGGCTACAGAGAGCTTAAAATGGACATACTGGGTTTAAAACTGTTCAGCTTAAAGGTTAAGCTATAAAGCTTAAATCATAATGCATATGATTTTTTTACCATATATTAATCAAAAGGTTCTATGAAATATGTAAATTGATGACAGTGTAACCAAAAGTGATGTTGTTGTTGTTGTTCTTAGGTGCCAACTAGTCGGTATCCGACTCATAGCGACCCTCATAGGGTTGTCAATGGCTGACTGTTTCGGGATTGCCTTGGGAGTGGATTGCCAGGCCTTCTCCCATTTTCGCGGTGCTGGGAATCGAACTCGGGACCTCAGAGACTTCAGAGCAGTGCTCTACCAACTGAGCTAAATCCCAGCCCCAGGGTCTCACTAAGATACCTAAATTTGGGGCCTCTAGCCTCAAATTTATGATCCTCTGTCTCACCCTCCTTAGTCATTGGGATTACAGGTGTGTGCCATGCTGCCTGACTTTCTATTTCTTAATAGTAACATTTGAATGCCGTTTTTGCTTTATGTTATTACAGTTAAAATTAGAATCTAGTATTTCATAATCAAATTGTAAAGATATTTATTCTCTGATATTCCATTGATTCCCATGATGATTTGAATTACTTATCTGTATTCTAAACAACTGATCTACAGTATAAGAAAATAAGTATATTGCAAGAGTATTTTACAAGAGTCAAAATATCTTTTCACTTACCAGGACATCAATAGTTACAAGTAATTTCTTTTGTTTTAAATTACCAAAGGCTGTTGATCAACTCTTTTTAAATGAAAAACACACCTTCCTATTCATCTCTCTTTTCTTCTTTTTATTCAAATTGTCCTTTGAATTTTTCATCCCAAAGAATATGACTAAAGTTGGAGAACTGATTTATTTCATGTACATTTCACTTTAGTGAAGACCTGTTGTTCAGAATTCCATCTCAAAATCACCAGCAACCATAATAGCAATACAACTGACCACCCCACTAATAGAATATTTTTCTTGAACTGGTTTTATTATAAAATGAGGACATGAAAGGATTTAAAAAGGGACATTTAAGAGGAGTCAAACTCACTACCTCATAGGTCTTTTCACATCTGTTCACACAGCCCAGGAACGTGCTGCCTTTCAGAGATGAAAATAACACTTACAGGTTCAACTTCATTATTTTAATTCTTTCCTAATAGGCATGATGAATGATATTAAAGCTAAGTAGCTAGCATAATCTTGGTATACACACATTTAGAAGCCCTTTATGTTAGAGAGTCATATCTGATCACTGTGTTTTCTTCAGATGTTGCACTTGAAAAAGAGGGTTGATGAAGTAGCATTGTTAGAGGGTAATGAGCAGTAAGAAAGGGAATAGAGGGCTCTGCAGCCAGCCACCACCTAGCCCAGCCATGTGTTTCCAGGCCACCTGTAATATGAATATCAATGTAAGCCTCCTGTGTGAGAAAGGCTTTGGTCTGGTGGTCAGTGCTTCCCTCATAGATAATACTCTTACAAACAGCATACTTGCTACAAGGAAACAGAATTAAAATTTTGCACTCCTCACTGCTACATTCTTCCAGGAAGGAAGATAAGACTATGCAAGGCATACACCACTCCCAGCAATCAAAAAGGAAATTGTTTAGCAAATTCTGCTTTCTTATCAGTCAAGGTAGCTGCCTGGATTTCTACAACCTTTTGAAATGCCCACCTCTGAGTTCAGTCCTTTGAAGACACTGGGAATCTATTAACCTTTTTTGGGCACAGGTCCCAGATATAAAGTGTTTCTTTCCTTCTCCTGAAGTCTCAACTCCCATTTTAAAGATCACATCCCACCTTAGCTCAATGCAGTAGTAGCTCTTTACTACTTCCTGCCTTCACATCTTGAAGGTATACTCTCTTTATAAACTACATCTTTAATAAACTTAGCTTATACTCTATACTATAAATTCCATGTCTCATATAATTTCTTTTATATGGAGAAACACAGACAAACTGAGGTATATACTGCTGAGGAGAAGAAGGTAATTGTTGCTACTGGGGAAGGACCTGCCTGCTGCCTTAGCTCCCTACTCATGCTTCCTTCTCTGGACTTGTTTTTGGAGCCTCTTTTTAGACACTTGCACTCAGAAGCATGTGCTATCCCTTTCCTTTACCTCACCAACTTAAAACTACTTCATTCTCTTACTGACTTGTACTAAAATTCTTTTTTGCAATGGAGCCAAAGACCTGGCATCTTCCCTAAGTGGAGGTCCCAAGAACGGAAACTCTTCAGGGCAGTGGGCAATGCTGGGGTATGTTGTTGTTGTTAGGTGCCCTCCGGAGTCAGTATCAGACTCATAGCGACTCTACATACAAAAGGAGAAACACTATTGCTAGTGTTTCTCTGCTGTTCATAGGGTTTTCAATGGCAGATTGATTTTTGGGAGGGAGTTGCCTGTCTGTCTTCCAAGGCTACAGCACCTGGTATTCCCAGGTGGTCTCCCATCCAAGTACTACCAGGCCTGACCCTGCTTAGCTTCTGAGATCTGACGGGATCAGATGCCACAGGGTTACAGCTGTAGGCAATGTTGAGGTATAGCACCCCTAAACCTGCTGACAGCATGATAATATGAGCTTCATTTATTTGATTCAGTTTTCTAAATATTTAATGAAGCCTAATTTGTGCTAGCCTGCAGCGGTAGCCCTGTGGCATCCGATCCAGTCAGATCTCGGAAGCTAAGCAGGGTCAGGCCTGGTTAGTGCCTGGATGGGAGACCGCCTGGGAACACCAGGTGCTGTAGGCTTGGGAGAAGGACCTGGCAACCCCCTCCCAAAAAGCAATCTGCCATTGAAAACCCTATGAACAGCAGAGAAGCACTGACAATATTGTTTCCCCTGTTGTACAGAGGGTCGCTATGAGTTGGATACCGACTTGACGGCACCTAACAACAACAACAACAACAATTTGTGCTAGTCCTTGACTTTATTGTTAGGTGCCATTGAGTCAGGTCTGACTCATAGCAACCCTATGCACAACAGAATGAAACACTCCAGACACTGCCATGCCCAGCACTATATCAGTGCTTCTCTGCTATTCATAGGGTTTTCAATGTCAGATTATTTTGGTATTGCTTCAGGAGTGGATTGCCACCTCCTTCTCCCATAGTCCTTGACTAGGCCTCAGTAAAATAAAGATGAACAAGACAAAGAGGGATCCTGTTTTCAAGATCACAGTTGAACAGGAGAAAATACATACAAAATAAGAGATTTGGAGAGTGGCAAGCAGTATAAATACAGGAGCTCATAGGTAGGAAATTTGGCCTAGGAATTATCTGTAAGGAATCAAAGTTACACTAAGGTGGGAAGTATGAATAGATATTAGCAAAAAGTGAGGGCAGTATTCTAGGCATGTATAAATACAGATGGTCAAGATGAAAATAGAAAGATTCCTCATTTGCTAGAGTATAGAATGCCGAGGGGAGTGAGAATGGAAAGGAGGATGCAGAATTTGGCAAGATCAGACTAGAGAGGCAAATAGGCCAATTTAAAAATTTTCAACTTAGAATTGACAATCCTGAATAATCTCATTTAATACTTAGCATAACTTTATGAGGCAGATACTAATACTGGTTCCATTTTAGAAATGAGAACACTGAGACCTCAGAAGTAGAATTCCGTAAGCTTATGTAGCTAGTCAGTGGTAGTGCTAAGAACAAGACCTCAGCCACTCCCTCAGTTGTATGGATTCACAAATTCAAATGCCATCAAACAGATAAACCAAAAATCTTCTGGCCATACAACAATAGATAGTGGTCGAGTCGGTTACAAACAGGCGAGTGTCAATCATGTTGATGGATACCAGCCCCTGCTTACCTCCAGCTCTATGCATGAATGAGAGCTCAGTGTTGCTGGATATTTTGATTTTTCCAGAGAAGCGCAAAAACCTACATTATCATGAACATCTTATTTAAAATTGTTGACAGCTAGTTAAAATTTAAAAACAATTCTATAGAGTCATCCTTCAGTATCCCCAGGGGATTGGTTCCAGGACTCCCACAGACATGAAAATCTGCAGATACTCAATATCTTATGTAAAATGACATATGATACATGTACATCCTACCATATACTTTAGATTATTTCTAGATTTCTTATAATCCTAATACAAAGTAAATGCTATATAAAGTTATATGATATTGTTAAAGGAATAAAGACAGAAAAGAAATCTGCACCTGTTCAGTACAGACTCATTTCTTTTAGAATGTATTTAATACATGGTTGGTTGAATCCACAGATGTGAAATTTGTGGATACAAGAGGTGGGTTGAACTCCCAATGAACACAGTATGGGTGAATAGAGTCAATAAATGACTCTTGGAATCAGAACAGTGAAAACATATGAGAACTGAGGTGCATTGCTGCATTTATACAAGAAGGAGACTCTTAAGAGGCCAAAAATGAAACTAAAACAGAAACTTCTAGTCAGAGGGGATGGGGTGGTGTGGGAACAGGAGCGTAGGCCCTTTTCCCTTCTCTAGGGTAGGATTCTACCCACCTGTTTGTATTCTGAGATTCCACCCTGACAGTTTAAGCAGGCAGAATTGAGGGAACAGAAGGTAAAGCCTAGAACCTTCTAAGAGGAGTCTAAAAAGAGAGTCTTGCCTAAATATGGGACGCTAAGGGATACTGCTCAGTAAAAGGGTAATTAACAACAAGCCCAGTGAGGAGAAGAGGACCAGAAGGAAGCCAATTAATCTCTACCCAGATGTGGGGAAAGGAGGGAAAGGAAAAAAGTATTGCATATTACAAAGTAAAATTAATTCAGTCTTCAAAGAAATTTGCAGTCATTTTTCATCGAAACTGTATGTTCTGAAAAACCCGAATTGGGAGTTTTAAAGTAGTGCCAATTTATTAGTGCCAAAAATGACCAATAAGCTAGAGTTTAGCTCAGTTGGTACCGTGCTGGTCTATGCTCTCTGAGGCCTTGGGTTCGCACTGCAAAAAATGGGAGAATGACCTGGAAGCCCACTCCTGAAACAATCTCAAAACAATCAGCCATTGAAGACCCTAAGCATAGCAGAGAAGTACTGACATAATGCTAGGCATGGCTCAGTGTTGGGGAGTGTTCATTCTGTTGTACACAGGATTGCTATGAGTTGGACCCGACCTGGAGGCACCTAACAACAACAACAAGATGACTAACAGAAGTAAACACAAATCCTTCAACAGTGTCTCAAAGAATCTAATACAAATAAAGCAATTCGCAACCAATAATATCAAATGCAAATGAAATCGAGATAGGACAGCAAACAAAAACAAAAAATGGCAGAATCAGACCTTAAAGCTTCAGGCTTTGAAATTTATCAAACACAGAATATAAAATAATACTTGATGTATTTGAAGAAACAATAGTGAAGCATGATTAACAGGAATGATAGAGTGTAATTGACATCTTTAAAAAACTGGAATAAAATACAGAATATAGGAAATCAAAATAAAATTGAACTAGAAGACAAATATGAAGGTATTATCCAGAACTGCTTCCATTTGTCCTATCATTTCTCCATAAAGATAGTGTCTTTGGTTGAAGATCCTATATAAGGTGGAGTTCTAAGGCACCACTTTGAATTACTGTTGGTTAGGAATTCTCTTGCATGATACATGCACTCAATATAACAAGTTTTTTCATTTCTTCTCTTTTTGACCTGTTTTCTGTTACAGGGGTCTATCCCAACTAAGAACTAGGATGAACCGGGCACTGTGGTGCACACCTGTAATCCTAGCAACTTGGGAAGTGGAGGTAGGAGGATTTCAAGTTCAAGGTCAAAGGCAGCCTGTGTAACTTAGCAAGATCTTGTCTCAAAATAAAGATTTTCTAAAAAATTGGCTGAGGGTGCAGCTCAGTGGTAGAGGATGTGTGAGGCCCTGGTTCAGTCCTTAAGTACACACACACACACACACACACACACACACACACACACACACACACAGATGGGTATAAGTAGGAGGAGCAAAGACTGTTCATTTGGGTTGGACCTCATGCCAGGTCCACTGATCCTCCCACCTCAGCAGCATGATGGGGCAATGCGGGACCTGGAATCTCCAGGGGGCCAGGCCAGGACAGCTGGCAGATAGAACAGCAGCTGTGGCCACCATGTAGCCATCAGGAGCTCCCAGAGGGCCATCAGCAGAGGACCCTGGGGAACAAGAATCTGAGTGAATCTGAGGAACAGCATTAATTGTGTCCAAAACAATTGCATTCCCATATAAGACCATAAGACAGCTGATCCTTTTTCAAAAAAATAATTCCTGGAGAGTGGAAATCTGCCTGTGTGTGGCAAAACCTTATAGGACAATTTGAGATAATATATTTATTTCCAGAAGAAAAGGATTTCTTAAACATGTCTCAAAAAATACAAGCTACAGACCAGAAATTTAAAGTTTTATAACATTGACTTTAAGAATCTACTGTTCATCAAAATAGTCTATAAAAGATAAAAAAGACAAACTACAAAATTGAATAAAATATTTGCTACACATATAACTGATGAAACTATTTGGGATACATCAAAAACTTTTACAAATTGGCTAGAAAGAGCAAAAAAAAAAAAAAAAAAAAATCCAGTAGGAAAATGGACAAATAATGTAACAGTATTTCAGAGGACGCAGAGTCTGCAAATGTATTTTTAAATGCTTAAACCTAGCAGCTGAAACAAACTAATATACAATATAACAAAATAAAGGATAAAGACCATATGATCATCTTAATAAGAACATAAAAAGAATTTAACAAAATTCAACACCCTCATGATAAAAATATACAGTAGACTAGAAATAGAAGGAAAATTTCACAATGTGATCAAGAGTACTTACAAAAAAATCACAGCTTCCATCATACTTAATAGTGGCAGACTGGATGCTTTCTTCTATCAGGAGCAAAATTAAGATGTCTGCTCTTTCCACTTCTACTCAACATTTTACTGAATAGTCTAGCCAGTGTATATAGGTAAGGAAATAATAAAAGCATCTGCACTGGAAAGAAGTAAAACTATTCTATTTGTGGGTGACATAATCTTGTATTTAGAAATACTAAGAATTTCACTGAAAAAAACTATTAGAACTAAAAGTGAGTTCAGCTAGGTTGGAGGAAACAAGATCAATATGCAAAAAAGAATTTTATTTTTATACAGTAACAATGAGTAAGCAAAATAAGAGACAATCCCATTTATAATACCATTAGAAAGAATGAAACATTTAAGAATAAATAAATAGAGTTCAAATTTATGCTTCAAAACCTTTTTTTGAAAGTAATCAAAGAAGACCTAAATAAGTGGAAAGATATTCTGTGTTCACAAACTGGACGACTTAATATTATAAAGTTGGCAAGCAGTACTCCCCAAATTGATCTATAGATTTAATTTTAACCAAAATTTTGGCTGGCTTCTTTATAGTAATTGGCAAGCTGAACCTAAAAGTCATATGGAAATTCAAGGGACTCTGGATAGGTGAAAGATTCCTGAAAAAGAAGAGTTGGAGGATTCAAAATTCCCAACGGTGAGATTTATAAAATATAGCAATAATTACAAAACTGTGGTGCTGGCATAATGAAAGACATATAGACCATTGGAATAGAATTGACAGTCCAGAAATAAACCATCACATTTAGGGTCAATTGATTTTCAGCAAGGCTGCCAAAACAATTCCTTCAGGGAAAAAAAATAGTCTTTTCAAGTAATGGTGCTGGGACAACTGAATATGCACGTTCAAAACAATGAAACTGGACTCTTACCCCACATTCAAAATTTAACTCGAAATGGATTAATCTAATGTGAGAGCTGAAACTATACTTTAGAAAAAAACATAGGCTTAATTCTTATGACCTTGAATTAGGCAATGTCTTCTTAGATATGATACCAATGCGCAAACAACAGAAGAAAAAAGATAAACTAGACATCACTGGGGCTGGGATTTACCTCAGTCGGTAGAGCACTGCGCTGCAGTCTCTGAGAACCTGAGTTCAATTCCCAGCACCGCAAAAATGGGAGAAAGGCCTAGCAATCCACTCCCAAGGCAATCCCGAAACAGTCAGCCATTGAAAACCCTATGAGGGTCGCTATGAGTCGGATACCGGCTAGTCGGCACCTAAGAACAACTCTTTGCCTGCAGCCATAGCCCTGTGGAATCCAATCCCGTCAGATCTAGGAAGCTAAGCAGGGTCAGGCCTGCTTAGTACCTGGATGGGAGACCACCTGGGAACACCAGGTGCTGTAGGCTTGGGAGAAGGACCTGGCAACCCCCTCCCAAAAATCAATCTGCCATTGAAAACCCTACGAACAGCAGAGAAGCACTGACAATATTGTTTCCCCTGTTGTACAGAGGGTCGCTATGAGTCGGATACCGACTCAACGGCACCTAACAATAACAACAGACATCACTGGAAAGTAAAACTTTTGTTTTTCAAAGGAGACCATCAAGAAATTGAAAGGATAGCCCACCAAATGTTAGAAATTTTCCTGAATTCCCTATCTGTTAAGACACTTTAACATAGAATAAACAACAAACTCTTACTATTAAATAATAAAAGACAACTCAATTTAAAAATGGGCAATGGATCTGAAAAAACATTTCTCCAAAGAAGATACACAAATGGCCCATACACACATGAAAAGATGCTTAATGTTCACTAACCATCAGGAAGTACACATAAAAACCAAACTGAAATATTACTTCACATCTACTAGAATAACTATTCAAAAACACACCAAATAAGCCAGTGAAGATGTGGTGACAATGAAACCTTCATATACTATGTATATAAACTGGCACATCCTCTTTGAAAAAATAGTCTGGCAGTTTCCTTTAAAGGTTAAACAGAGTTACCATATGACTCAGCAATTTTACCCCAAAGAGTCTCCTAAGAAATGAAAATATATGTCCACAGAAAAATTCATATTTTAATGTTCATAGC
This sequence comes from Pedetes capensis, assembly GCA_007922755.1. Classification (NCBI taxonomy): domain Eukaryota; kingdom Metazoa; phylum Chordata; class Mammalia; order Rodentia; family Pedetidae; genus Pedetes; species Pedetes capensis. The sequence goes on from VMDO01002300.1 coordinate 14,381, forward strand.
AGCATTATTTAAAACAGACAAAGGATGGATGTAATGCAGCTGTCCATCCACTAATGAATGAATAAATAAGAAGTGGTATATTCATACAATGTAAGATTATTTAGTAATAAAAAGGAACAAGGTATTGACACAGGCCACAACATGAATATGGGAGAAGGACATGGAAATCCATTCCTGAAGCAATCTCTAAACAACAGCCATTGAAAACCCTATGAATAGCAAAGTTGCACTGACATAGTGCCAGGCATGGCACAGTATCACGGTGTGTTTCACTCTGTTGTACATAGGGTCACCACGAGTTGAACCTGACTTGATGGCAATAACACACAACACACAAACATGAATAAACCTTAACAACATGCTAAGTAGAAGTCAGTCAAAAAAGACCACATATTATATAATTCCACTTATGGGAAACACCTAGAGTAGGTAATCTATAAAGACATCAGGGATGAGAGATTTCAGTGGAAATGAGAAATGACTGCTAATGGGTACAGGGTTTCTTTTTGGAGTAACGAAAATATCCTAAAATTGCTTGTGGTGATGGTTGCACAACTCTGTGCATAAACTAAAAACCACTGAATTGTACATTTTAAATGAATGAATAATAAGGTATGTGAATTAAATCTCAATGAAGGTGTTATAAAAAATTAAAAAGTGCTCAACCTCATTCAATATCAGATGGATGCAAATTAAAGTCACAATGATGTATCATTTACTGCAGACAGGTAGGAAAAATTAAAACTTTGGGAAATGCCAAGTATTAGCATAATCGCTGAACTATGAGAACTCTCATCTGCTTCTTAGGGAAGTGCAAATTAGAAGGACCACTTTGGAAAATACTTTGGCAACAGCTCATACATACTGACTAGCAAATGCTCTCTCTTGCATTAAACAGCAGTAGACATGTGTAATAATGTTATAGCAGATGTTTTCATAACAGCAAGAGATTGGGCACAACCTAGATATTCAACAACTATGGAATGGATTCAGTTGGTTGGGACAGAGCAGGCACCTTACTAATTGTTCCCATCAAACTTGTCCCCAGAGGACATTCTGTAAATAGAAATTGGGAGCTATTAGGAAAAAATGGCCAAAACCAACCACCATTGCAAAGTAAATACCCTCTACACACGAGGTTTTTCTTGTTTTCACTCAACTGGTTTAGAACCCTTGGGGAATATGGGTATGAATCCCTAATTCTCTCAAACTCCTAAAAGTAATGCATCCAATTATTGGCACACTGATGAGCCAGGATTCACAGAAAGAAAGAATGAGGGTAAAGAAAAAAGGAATATGGCAACTGCATATTTTCTAGGGTAGAAGATGGGGTGAAGGACGTCCTGACCTCTTGCCATGTACCCAGGAAAAGTAACAGCAGGCAGAAGGCAGGTCACTGTTTTTCCCCTGGTCACATCTCCTGTTCCAGAGAATCAGGAACAGGGACATAGGAAGTGCCTACCTCCCGTATTCTGAAGCTTAACCACCCCTCTGCTCTCCACGCATTCACCCTGGGGCTGGGGAGAAAATCAAACTCATTCTCCCAGTTCCACTTCTAGTCCCCTTGGGCAAAGAAGGCAGAAACTGTCCCTCTGCCTCACCGGTGGATAAGTGCTTTCTTCTTTCATCTGAAGTGGCATCCTAGCTTCTCCTGCTGCTAAATTATTTATTTTCTAAGTGTGACATTTTCCAGTTGTCCTTTCTATTAATAAATCCTCATGTGTCGCATCATCTTCCCAGGTGACACTGATGTCATTGAATTGCTTCCTCACCACAGCTTCCTCCTCTGGCCACAACACTTAAAACCATCTCAGGAGTCCCTCCTTCAGCTTCCCTCCCCCTGCAACCCACTGCAAACAAATCTCAGTGTCAGCTGAAGGATTTCATGCAAACTGGATCATTTGGCAAAGCCGTTTACCTCAGGCAGTGAAACCCATGAATCACGAACTTTTACAGGTTTTTCATCCTTATAAAAAGTCAGCAGGAGACTCCACAGGCCACAGAAAGGGTTATAACTGGGCTTGCAAGAATATGAAAGAAAAGAAAGAAAGAGAGGGAGAGAGAGAGAGAGAGAGAGAGAGAGAGAGAGAGAGAGAGAAGAAATCTAGTAATGCATTAGCAATTCAAGTGGATTTTACCCTTTAAAATAAATTTCTAAACATTTGCTGACAAAAATGATCATTATATATAATGCTTACTTATTCTCACTCAATGCCTTATAACACAGCTGAAGAGTTAAAAAGCCCTTTTGATTTGGTAGTATTTAATGTTTCTTTGGTCACCATTCATGTCAATATTTAACACAGTTAATTTTTCATAGCATGTAGCATTCTCTAGGGAATTCTTGAAATTTTACTTTACTGTGAGGATTTTATATTTATTTTATTTACTCTATTATGTGTTGCTTGCCTTCAAGAAGTATTTGATATGGGTAAAATAAGGCAAATATAAAACAGGGTAGCTACAATAGAGAAAAAACACACAAAAGAAAGCTAAGATATACTAGCTTAGTAGCAAATACAGCTACACTGAATGACTGCTGACCAGCCCTGAACTTCCTAAGAGCCAAACTAAAAAGGGAGACAGAAGTCATACTAATACTTCTAATTAGAAAAATAGTGGTTTTTTTTCTTTTGAAACCAAGTTCTAAAAGTTTATCAAAAAATAAACAGTCATTTGTTCATTTGAAAAACACTGAGCCAAATTGTGTATATGATATCAGGAATACAATGGTAAATATTTCAAAATGGTCTTTGCCTTTATAGAGCTTGTAGTCTTTTGGGAGAAATAAGAATGAATGAATAAATGAATGAATGAATACAAGTAAACACTAAAAAAGTGTACAGTAAACTAAGAGAAAAACCAATGTCCAGGAAGTCTTCCTTAAGGAGATGACATTTTAAAAACAAGAACACAAATCTGTAATCCCAGAATTTGGGAGGCTGAGGCAGGAAGATCTCAAGTTCAAGGCCAGCCTGGCTACATAGTAAGACCCTGTCTCAATCAAACAAACAAAAAAGTAACAGATGAAATGTAGTTTCAGCACACCAATATGAACGGGAGAACAGAGCCCTGGAAGTGCTCCTACAGAAAATCTGATTTTGAAGTAGAGAAACTGGAAACCTGAAATGTACTTGGTCAGATATCTTGCCTAACAATGTTACAGAGTAGCAAATTGGAATATAGGCTCCAGATTTGTAATCAATATGCTTAACTCTGAGGCCCTGGGTCAAGGAAGGCTTTTAAGTGAGGATGGCTGGAAGTTAGATCTTCCTAAAGTAGCAGAATCTGTTGTAGTCCTTAAGGGTGTCTGACTACTTATTTGGGCTTATGTGATATTGTCTCAACTCAAAGGTTAAGAAAAATGATGTCACATGTGTAAAATTCATCCTTATAATTGCCCCATACCTCTAATTTAAGTAAAAGAGAAACAAGAAATATGATTTTATTGTGGAAACAGAGTTTAAACTCATATTTAAGTTTTGAATAATTTAGAGATTGAAAGCACTGCCAAAAAGTTATTGGAAATCTGTTTCTTTATTCTTCAGCTGGGAGAGAGTGGTTAGAGGAGGAGAGGGAGAAAAGGAGGAAGAATTAAGAGAAAGGACAGGCAGAGGGGAATGGGGGAGACTGAGAAGAATATGATGTTGAAAAAGACTGACAAGCAGAAACAGCCTAAATGCTGTTGCTATGGAAACACTGTACCATCTGTGTTCTTACCTAACTTACATCAAAAGGTTATATAACCTGGTAGCCAGTTAAATATTAAAGTAGACCTAAAAGTGAAACCAGTTATTTTTATCATTTTTTTAAAGGGGTGACTCTAAGACAAAATGTAACATTGCATAACGCTCTTTGTATGTATTTCCAAAACAGTGCTCTAGGATGAAAGAGCCATTTCCCTTGAGGGCAGGAAGAAATGTCTGAAGTCATACGGTGGCCCTAATTTTTGATCTTTAAGAGGTTACTGTTCTTATTTAATTTATAACTAAGCATTATCACTGCACATGATACATTTATATGCTTTCAACTGCTATTGATTTACAAGTAAACTGAAGTAGTCTAAAACACAAAAACTGTCCTCTACAAGGAAAGGAACCTCTACTGATTACAAATAAATCCAGTTTTCCTTAAGTATAGGAATGTGAAATGAATATGCTTTTTTAATCACAAAGAAGATAATATTCTAAGTCATTCACTCACTAGAAATAGAGCTTTCTTTTGCAAGTTCATAGGAATTATCATAACAATTGTGGTATCACAAAAAAATCAGCCCCAAACCATCCCATATACCCATGGTCCACAACATGATATATTAGAAAAGCCAGGCCAGCAAAGGATCTTCCAACCATGATAAGCCAAAACTGGGCAGGTGCTGGGTTTTGCCAGTTCTATCCCCTGATCACTTCTCAATCTTTCTAGAAAAACTATTCTGAATAACCCATTGAAAGCCAGCCATTTCTTAGTCTGTATTTCTAGGCTACAGTACTTCCCCATGGATATCATGCAGCCACCTCAAAATCTACGTGTCTAAAGATGAATGCATCTTTTCCACAATATATCACATATCTTACTATGTTTATCTCAGTAACATCCAAGCTAGAAAGTTCAACACTACCTTCAAACACTGTAGCCATGTAGCTGGGATGGTTATCCCACCCATTATGTTTTCCATTTGCCAAACAAACACTTTTCTTCTTAGGCTCATGGTGAAGGTTAAATGAGAAAATTTGTGGACAATGCTCAGAATAATACTTGGCACTAGTAAATGCTCAGGAAATGGTGGAGGTTTCATGATCACCCCATTTGGGAAGACTTCACCGGTTTCTAAATCTCCCTTCCTGAAGGCAGCACCGCTCCATTTTTCCACAGTTCCTCTCTGCTCCCTTCAGGGCCCTGGTTGCACTGAGTATATAATTATTTGTCTCTAGCAGTTTTCCTGTCCTTGCTTCACTATTGTGTGTTGTGTGCGGGGAGCATATAACTTGTCTTTTTAGATCACAGGCTTCCAGATAGAATATATACCTGACCGGCTACACATAAGGAACAGAAGCATCCTCAACCTTTTCATTTGGAGCTGAGTATTATGATTAGACCCTGGACCTTGCCAGATGCCATAGCGGGATGAGCTATGAAAGGAGGTGATGATTAGCATCATTGCATGCAGGAGGAATGTGAATTAGTTTGGATGGGAGATGGGGTATAGTAGATGGTTTCCAAAACTGGCTGTGTTGATATTTCATATCCTGCAGGGCTTTTGCAGTGTGACTTTGTCATTTCCCCCCTTAAGAGATGGAGTCTATTTTCCAGCTCCTTGAATCTAGGCTGGCTTTGTGATTTACTTGGATGAGTAAAATGTGGTACAACTAAGCCAAGCACATTGGCATGCACCTATAATCCTAGCACTCAGGAGGCTGAGGCAGGAGGATCACAAGGCCCAGGCCACCTCAGACTACATATCAAGACTGTCTCAAAAAACAAAAACAAAGCTGAGCACTATGGTGCATGCCACTAGTCCCAGCAACTCAGGCAGTTGAGGTGGAAGGATGGTAGGCTTGAGGCCAGAGGCAGCCTGCATAATTTAGTGAGACTTTGTCTCAAAAAAAAAAAAAAAAAAAAAAAAAAAAAAAAAAAAAAAAAAAAAAAAAAAAAAAAGAAAAGAAAAAGAAAAAGAAAAAAACCCTGTAAAAACAAATACAATTAAGGGGGGAAAAGGGAAAAAAAGGTTGGGGAGGGACAGCTTAGTGGTGGAAGGCTTGTATAGCATTCTTGAGGCCCTGGGTTCAACCTCTAGTACTGCAAAACAACAACAAAAAAAATCAGCATACATAATACATGTTTTACAGCTTCTGTTTAAAAGGTTTTATTTATTTATTTATTTAAAGATAGGGGACACTAATCTGCTCAAACTGCCTCTGGCTTCAAACTCGTGATTCTCTTGCCTCAGTCTCCCAAATCGCTGGGATTACAGGCATGTGCCACAGTGCCTAGCCTATTTAAAAGGTTTTAAATCTCTGTTTTCACCCTTTGGAATGCTTCTTGTAAGAACACTGCCTTGAGACCACACTACTGTAGGATAGCCCAGCTTGGCTATGAAGGATTGCCACATGCTGTGAGATCAATGTGCCACAGCTGACAGCCCCAGCTGAGACCAGCTACCGGAGAATCTACCACATGGGCTCACCCACATGAGTGATGCCAAGAGACAGCAAGAGAAGACTCACCGAGGCAACTCACACAATAGAGAGAAAAGATAAATTGTAGAACTATTAACCATATAAACAAATACCTTCATAAATGCATTTCAATCTTCCATCACAGTTCAACTTCCTACTTCCTGTCCTTGAAGTTGCATAAGGAAGTATTTAGACAAATCCTAAGAAGATGGTAAGTTTCCTCACAAAGTATTATTCATGCCATCTTGATTTTTCAAAGTTATGATAAAACTGTAATATTCATAGTACATTTTAAAATTGTTGTTGTTAGGTGCCGTGGAGTCGGTATCCGACTCATAGCAACCCTAGGTACAACTGGTAAAACACTACTGTCAGTGCTCTGCTGTTCATAGGGCTTTCAATGGCAGATTGATTTGGGGAGTGGGTTGCTGGGTCTGTCTCCCAACCCTACAGCACCTGGTGTTCCCAGGCAGTCTCCCATCCAGGTACTAACCAGGCCCGACCCTGCTTAGCTTCCGAGACCTGATGGGATTGGTGCCACAGGGCTATGGCTGCAGGCTACATTTTAAAATGGGAGGAATTAATTCAGTGCTTATTACCTAGATTCAAATTTTAAGTACCAATATGAAATCTGTGGCATGGGAATTTAAGTAGCTGAACATGCATGTTTATTATCCAGCAATTGCTGGTACAGTATTCAACACATGAGAGTCAAAATATGAGTTTTGCAAAGAAGATTTTGAACATGTGTTGTTACTCTAGTCAGTTTGATTAAACACATTCAAAAGATAAATTATTCCTGCTGAGTGAATCAGGAAACAAAAACAAGTAGCTGAAAGAATTATGGCATAGTCACCAGCAAGCAAATTTCATCTGGAAATAGAATCTTTGTGAAAAATTCCACTTTGGCTATTTTTTCCTGGATGTTCATTTATCATCTTAATATTTTAAACCCCAATGGAATGGGTCCAGAGGCTTCTGATTTAAAAAAACAACAATAATAATAACAACAACAATATAATGAAATTTCGTAGTCTTTTGAAAACCAATAACAGATTGGGTAGCTTCACAAAATGGGAAGCAGATGCAGAGGGGTGGAATGGACTCTTCAGAGGTGGAAGACAGCCAAGCAGAATGGCTGGCCAAGGAAGTGCTCACAGAGGATCAGACCGGCATCCTATTGATCTCAGGCGAGAATTGCACAGCAAACATTGTGCTGAAGGGAAAGTCTGCCCTGCTGAAAATTCGTGATATGTATGAAATCTTAGGAAAATCCTTATGTGAGATGTTTAGGTTTGGGGCCCTGAGAAATGCATTTTGCTTTTCCTACTCTTAGTAATATGAACAATCTAGCTACCTTCTTTTGTATTCTCAGGTTTCTCTTTTCTTTATATTGGGAGATACATATACTTCTTTGAAGAGTGTGGACTTTTCTGTTGTCATAATTATGCTTATACAACAATTTTTTTGCTACTGAAATGAATACTGTGGGGGTGTGTCACTAGCGCTGACACTGGTACCTCACAGAAAAACAGCCTGCCTGGCTGGATGGCCCTCCCTCTGGAAACCATCAGCTTTTTAGAAAAATATCACAGGTTACTGTGTCAAGGAAATTTGATCTTTGGCTTTGTAGAAATCAGAAATCCACATTCTATCTTTTGACTCAATATCATATTTTTTGTCATTTAAGCTCAGGACAATTTCCTTTTCAGATGAGTTTGTATAAATTAACAACTTTTGTCATTTGTTCACATGCTGAAATCTGTAGAAAAGTTCTGCTAAAAATATACATTGTATGAGTAATGCTGTTGACAATGCATCCTTCTGTTTTCTTTTTCTTTTTCTTTTTCTTTTTTTTTTTTTTTTTTTCCGTACTGGGGGTTGAACCCGGGGCCTCACGCTTGCATGCTTTGCAAGTGCTGTACCACTGAGCTGTACCACCAGCCCATTTTTTTACTTTTTTGAGACAGAGTCTCACTAAGTTGTGCTGACTGCCTCTGGTCTCAAACTTGTGATCCTCCTGCCTCTGCCTCCTGAACTGCTGGGATTATAGTCATGGGCTACTGCACCTGGGTTTTCTTTTTTGCTTTTTAAGAAAACTGTTTCACTTTTGGACATTCATTATTTTCAGAGTTAAACATTGCCTCAATTTTAGAGATAGACATAAATATTTTTCCTGGTTTTTTAAAAGGAAAATACACTTTGCTTCTTTATTAGAATAGAAATGAATACTCTGCCCAGTATATATTTGGAATCCTTAAGACCTTTAGAAGGGATACACTGCTGACTTTACTATATGAACCCCATCCATCTTTTCTCCCACCACTGGTTTTTAGGAATGTAAATGACCTATTTCACAGCATATTCTTTTGCACACAAACCTGGTTATTTCCAGATTCATTATGATCTCAGTCGATACAGTTTGATTCAGCTGGTCTTAAATTTTCTGCAATTTGAAATTTCCTATTCCTGGCTGATCCCTGTGGCTTCAAAACCACAGCAGTGGAACTCTAGCCTCACCATAGAGCATTAATGAATAAGAAAATCAGGAGTCTGATGGACAGATCCGAGTCAGGAAAGCAGAACAGTGCAATATTAGGCTCAAAGTGCACAGCTAGGGAAACCACACCTGCTGAGCTCCCAACTTACCAGGCAGAAGGTAGAATTCTCTTCTTTGAAATGAGACTGGCTCTTTTTATTCCTTTTTTCTATCTTCATGATCCCTGTCTCCATCCCTTCTTTAAACCCACTGTTAAGCATATGTCACTTAGAGCTACAGCCTTGTTGGACATTCCAGCCTTTCTTCAACTCTTCCCTTCTGCATCATCCTGTCCCCATGGGGACAGCAGCACCCAGTACAGATGCATAGGAAGAGAAGTAGCCTTGTTGGATGACAGTTACCAATAGCACCTGAACCAGATTGCACCAGGATCATCCCCTGGGTCCCTCTGGCTCTTTTAGCCTCTAGATTACTATCTGATTCTTCACTTATGAGAGCCTTGTTTTTCCATGTCTAAATTTAGTATTAGCTTCCTGGAGACAGAAAACATGTTTAACTCATCGTATTGCCCAAAAGGACGGGCATATGGTACCTATTCTAAGAAGTTCTGACTCAATAAGATCCAGAGCTTTCTCTGAAAAGATTACAACTCAGACTGAGGACAATGATACAGAGCATTATAACAATAGGTTTATAAAGATTCTTTCAATGTCTTAGCATTTATTATTTAGGGAGAAATGTCTGATATTCAAAATCGTGTGTGTGTGTGTGTGTGTGTGTGTGTGTGTGTGTGTGTGTGTGTGTGTGCACGTGCACGCGCACGCGTCAGAATTCAATCCAGCAACTGCCTTCCCATCCTGGCTGTAGCTCAGAACCACCTGGAGTGCTTGTTGACACTACTGACCTTCCACTCTTGCTTGATCCCTCTCATCACTGATTTTATTCGTTAGATAAAGGATACAGGTAGAAATTATGCATTTAAGTTGCCCACAATTGTCTTATCTTGACAAGGTCTGAGCCTAGAGAATACATAAATGCAGAGCCCTGAGCTAAGAAAATAGAAGGGCTAATTCTTCTACATTGGGCTGGGATTTAGCTCAGTTGGTAGAGCACTGTGCTGCAGTCTCTGAGGTCCCGAGTTCAATTCCCAGCACCACAAAAATAGGAGAAGGACCTGGCAATCCACTCCCAAGGCAATCCCGAAACGATCAGCCATTGAAAACCCTATGAGGGTCGCTATGAGTCGGATACCGACTCCATGGCACCTAACAGCAACAGCAACAATTCTTCTACACTCTGCCAAACTGCTGGTGAGGCTAATAGTGTAGTACTCCATGGTCTTATTACTCTGCTTCCTATCAGGACTGGAACCAGGAAGGGTAGAGAATCAAGTTGATCATTTACACTAAATATACATTGATTATTGGGTAATACAGATGCTTCCTCATTAGTAAGCAACAGAATTTCCCATTGTGGGAAAAGTTCCTTCTCCACTCGGGATGTCAGATATTGGGATATGTTTTTGAGGCTAGTTTGCTGATAATCAAAGTGATAGCTAGCAGCGAGTGCAAAAAGAGTTTCATGAGGACAAAATGAAAATGTGAGTAAAGGGAAGAAAGCTTATAAGGTTTGAAATGTCTGTTTGCCTACTAAGGACATTGCTTAGACACATTCAAATGAGTTTGACTAGAAGAAAAGGAATGGCTGTCTCTAACACTGGATTTGACTTAAGAAAGTGCCTGCTTTCCAGACTCAAGGTGTCAACCTGCAGCAGCCCTGTCCTTCCCCCGCTCTGGCAGGGTCTTCTCTCAGTTAGAGGAGTGGTTTTCTTTCATTCTGTAGCTTCTCATGTGTCCAGCCAGCACTATCCACTCCCAATCCCACAACATAGTTAAGTCAACAGAACTATCTGAGTCGACGTGATCTTTTTCTATGGCAATTATTAATGGTTCATTCATACACAGTTGATCTAACACCCATGTTGATCCAAGCAGTCATGTAGCTATATTCCTATTAGCTGTAAGGATTCCAAAATCTGAATCACTCATGTCTCATTCTTGGCTGCCTTTATTGTAAAGACAGTCTTATTTTCAGCTAATGTAGCAAATATGCTTGTGGACGAAGTTAGAAGAGGCTGGCTAAAAGCTAACCCACTTATCTGATGAAGGCAGGCGATTCAAGTATCATTTCTCATGTATCCCAGCAAATGGAATTATTATTGCATTTTTGCACATGGAAAGTACATTTCTAATGTCAAATTAGAAAATTTTAGAAATATAATTTTTCAATCCATTTACAGATAGACTGCCAGAGATAATGCCTATTTTTCCACACATTGAATTTACATTTGCATCTTCAAAGACTGCAAGGCATTTTGCTGACATTTGTATTCTAGAGTAAAGGAAGGCATAGTATTACTATTCTTTCTGATAGTGGTAGAAGATTCCAAAGAGGCAAATCGGGAGAATGAAACAGAAATTAGAGGAAGTGTTCAAATCCAAGATTGCTATTAGTTAAATAGCCTTGGAAGTCACTTAACTCATTCAGCTCACTTTTCTCAGTCATATTTTTTTCATTCAACATATATTTCTTGAGATGTGTGTAAATATTAGAGTCAAAAGAGTCTCACAAATAAAATGCTTCAAGAGATCATGAGTTATCAGAGAAAGACAGAGGTATCATGCCCCAGAAGCCAATGCAGAAGCTGCATCTTGTGCCTGTCTCATGCACAGTGGACCCTCCCATACCTTTATAAATGCTCGTAACATTTGATCAGTGATAAACATGATGAATATGGCCCTTTGTTACAGAAACACATCTTGTTAGTCTGTGTTAAAATAAATCATCATAGGGTTCAGTGAGGATGAAGTCAAAAGCTTAAACTTCATTTCATGCAAAACAAGTCACTCCCAAACTATCTCAGAATGCTATTTTTGACATTTGTGATTAGGATCAAGTTATACCTGATGTACAGGCTCTAGACCCTCCCCTCTGGGTTCAGCACAGGCTGAACATTTTTCTTACTAACTATGGTCACTTTCAAGACTTAGATCTTGTGTCCTGGCTGCATGATTCTTATCCAAGTTCTGCCTCTGTACAAGGTCTGACAAAAAAAAAAAATTGGGAGTTTAGGAGACAGGAGACTTGGCCAGCCACGGCACATAGTAGGCACTCACATCAGAATTGTTAGTTGAATTGAACCTGTATTCTACCCTTAGATTCACAACTAACTAGATGATATGTGATTTTAGAGCACAACATTCTAAACCTAAGTTTCTCCACATGTAACTAGGTCACCTTTTACCATCACTTTTGACTCTAAAATGTTATGATTTTATTATTTTATATGTTACTTTTACCCTCCACTTGGATCTAAAGCCTAATCTTCCTGTGTGGCCCAATACCCCCTGACCTGCTTCATAAAAGGGTGCTAGGAAACCTCTCTGAGTTTAGCATCTCTCTCTATGAAAGTAAACAACAATAGCTAGATTGTCCCATGGATTATGTGAAATAAGAAAGTGAGATGCCTAGAAACATTCCTGACACACAGAAGGCACCCAACAAATGACAGTTGTTATTTTCATTATTAAATGACAGTTTTTCCTCTTTTGGTCAATGGGGCTTTGCTCGATCAATTGGCCTTCAGTTAACTACAGTACATAACACCCTAGTCTGAAAATATTCCATCATAGACTCCAGTGCTAAACTAACCCATATTCCAACAATATCCACCTATTAGCTGTGTATCCTTGTATGGGTCACTTAACCATTCAGACCTCAGGATCCTCATCTGTAAAATATGGATCATTTTGTCTCTCTTGTTGGTTCTTGGTGAGGATAAATTATATGTGACCTGGCTTATAAATATCTCAATATGTCCTATAATCATAAATTCATGGTGTTTGTTAGGCAAAGATAGTCCCAGAGTTTTATAATTTAATCCATGGAAAGAAAAACTCCAGACATGTGGTCTATTAAATTCTATTTTATCATTTGCAGCATACAACAATTTCTTACAGTGTTCCCCATGATAACTTTATTCTCTTACTCCACCTTTGCTTGGGAACACCCAGATTATCAGGGATCTGATAATAAGTGGATGGGAATTGAATTTTATGTACAAGAATAGGTACTGCAACCTACTCACAGTTACAGGGCTGCTCAAAAACAAGCATGGAACATCTATGCAATGCAACCAGTGTGGAAGACAAAAATCATTTTGATTTGACTTTGAAATGAAGCTTGAGATATTATGCCAACAAATTTCCTCTTCAATTAAGTTCTGCCTAGCATAAAATCAATTTCTATTTCTTGAGCTCACATCATCTGAAAGCAGGAAGAGGCAGCTCAAAACCCTACTTGGTTTCAGAGAAATCTAGTTTGCTCAATGTTTAATATTTGTTACAAAAATCCTTCATCAGAATTTGTCTGCTCGTTAAGTAGCAAATGTGTGGAGGCACTGGTAAGTCTCACTCACTTCTGCGTCCTTCCTCTACAGCTAAGGGGCTGGGAGCAGCTCTCAAGTACATCTGATTGCTAACTCTTATAGTCATTGTTTAGCTAGTCAGCATTCCATTGCTAAAACAAATACCTGATATAATCAATTTGTAAAGTAAAAAGTTTTATGTTGGCTCACAGTTTTAGAGGTTTCAGTCCATGATCAGCTGGTCCTATTGCTCTGGTCAAGGCAGCATATCATGGTGGGAGTGTGTGGGAAAGCACTCAGCTCATGGCTGGGAAGTGAAAGAAAGAGAAAGAGGCCAGGGTCCCATCATCTTCAAGGGCATGCCCTCAGTGACTTAGGGACCTTTCACTAGACTACACCTCTTAAAATTTCCACCACCTCTCAACAGCACCAGGCTGTGGACCAAATCTTTAACACACGGACCTTTGGAGGCATTTAAGATCCAAACCATCGCAGTTGTGGAAAAAAGCTCTATCTGTGGGAGGCCACTCTTCCTGGGACTTTCATTACTTGAGGGGTAGGAGTGGAATACCTCTGTAGCCCTGGTTAACCCTGAAGGCAAGTGACACGGTTTAGGGCCCAGCTAAGAAAAGGCCCAACTAATCTGTCCCTTTTAGAAGCAGAAATGAAGAGAATCTTGCAGCTCAAAAGTAAGAAAGTTTTGAAGGGTATCTTTCTCCATTTTTATTTCACCATCAAAACCCACATCAAAATCCATCTGTTCAAGGGTCTGAAGTAGGAAATTGTTCCTAAAATGCCTAAAACTTATGACCAAGTAGTGAGCTGCATTTACTTTTGAGTCAAATAGACTCATTTTTAAATATTATATTATAGCTTACTGTGTAGATTATAGTCAATAGTTTCTGGGAACTTTCCAGGGAAATGATGTAGAGAATAAGTTAAACTCTTTCCCAACATGTGACAATATTTATACTCCAGAGATAAGGCTTTTGTGCAAACTTTAGAGACAATGTTCAGATGGACTTTGGAACCCTCACTTGCAGTTACTCCTGAAAAGCAAAAAATTTTGACATGTGCTTTCCCTGAAGGAAGGTGAATTTGAAAGAGGGGTTGGGGTCCAATTTTACCTGAGCTTTTGTTCCAGATGGACAGGGTGGGGAAGGACGTGGACACTGCAGTGAGAGGGCAGAACTATGCTGTCCTAAGTGTGGAGAAGACACCCTGTGTATGTTCAGTGCTGTGACTGGGAAGACAGCCTGAGCTATGAGGTGGTTTCTTTTCCATAAACACTCTCTGCCCTCCACCCTCCCCTTACTTCTTACTATTCTTGTTTCCTTGCCTCAGGGAGGCAGATGGAAAGATAGGCCTTTCTGGGATTTGTTTTCCAAAAGCCAAGCCTGTGGAAGAGGACCAGGTTTAAGGGAGGAGCAGAGGTCAAAGGGCTGGGTGCAGAATGTGGGAGGGAGAGACAGCCTCCCTCTGGGTTAGAAAGGAGGTTTCACTGGGCCTCTAGCCAGGGGGAGAAAATGTCCTCTGGGTCCCTGCTGGCATCTGCACGGGACTGGGGGGTCTGTGCTCTGTGGTGGGCACCAGGCCTCAGAGGGATGACTGCAGGGTGCTCCTAAAGAGGACACCCTCAGGTCCTGAGCATCCAGCCTGGGGGACAGACACATGACAGATGACGAACCACCAGACTGCCCCATGGACTTCCAGGGGACCATGAACAGCATGCTTGGGTTCCCTCAGAATCCATGTGTTGAAGCCCTAATCCCAGTTGATGGTATGAGGAGGAGAGGCCTCTGAGAAGTGCTTAGGTGTAAATTAGGTCATGTGGGTGAGATCCTTAGGATGGGATTAGCACATGTTTAAGGAAAGGAAGGGACATGAGCACTCTCTCCACATGCACACACGCTGAGGATAAACCACATGAATGTCAGCAGGATGAGGGGTGCTGTACCTCAACGTTACTGCCTGCCCTGAGGAGGTCCCTTTCTCAGGACCGCCTCTCAGGGGAGATGCTGGGGGTCATTGTCTCAGTCACTGAAAAGAATGTCAGGACGAAACAGAGAAGTGGAGCTGAGCTTTGAATTTATCAGATAAAGAGTGACAGATAGCACATGCTTCCAGAGTGAAGCGCAGGCATTTATAGAGAAAGAGACACTGGAAGCAGACCCAGAGAAGGAAGTGCAGGTCCAGAAAGCTGGTCCAGAGGCCGGCAGCAGGTAGGTCCTTCCCTAGCAGCAACAATTACCTTCTCCTCCCCAGCAGCACATACCTTGGTTTGTCTGTGTTTCCCTGTATGAAAGAAATTATATGAGACACAGAAATTTTAGTACAGAGTATATTGTTGTTGTTAGGTGCCATTGAGTCGTACCCAACTCATAGAGACCCTTATAGGGTATTTGATGACTGTTTTGGGATTGTCTCGGGAGTGGGCTGCCACGTCCTTCTCCCATTTTTGCAGCCCTTGGGATTGAACCCAGGGCCTCAGAGACCACAGAGCAGCACTCTCCTAACTGAGCTAAACCCCAACCCTAAAGTACAGAGTATAGGTTAAGTTTATTAAAGACATAGATTGTAAAAAGAGTACACCTTTGAGATGTAAAGGCAGGCAGTAGTAAAGGGCTACTTCTGCCCTGAGTTAAGGTCATTTGTGATCTTTATAGTCAAGGTTGAGCCTTCAAGGGAAGGAAAGACATGTTTTACACCTGGGACCTGCGCCCCAAAGGGGTTAATGTATTCCCAGTTTCTTCATAGAACTAAACTCAGAGGTGGGCATTTCAAAAGGCTGTAGAAATCCAGGCAGCTACTGGTCTTGATAAGGGAGCAGAATTTACTAAACAATGTCTTTTTCAATTCCTGGGAGTGGTGTGTGTCTCACACAGTCTTATCATCCTTCCTGGATAAATATAGAAGAGAGAAATAATTCTAATTCTGTTTCCCTCTAGCAAGTATACTGTTTATAAGGATATTGTCTATCAGGGAAGCACTGACCATCAGACCAAAGTCTTTGTCCCACAGGAGACTTACACTGATATTTATATTACAGGTAGCCTAGAAGCACAAAGATAGGCTGGGTGCAGAGCCCTCTATTCCCTTTCTTCCTGCCTATTACCCTCTATCAGGAACACACAGCAAGAAGGCTACAAATGAGGAAGCAGACCTCCATTTAAACCAAATTAGCCAGCACCTTGATCTTTGCATTAAAGAAGGAGAAACAGACTTAGGAAGGGCGCTGAGAAACGCTCATTGAATGGTGATAAGATTGTGACCCTAAGAGCTTGGACTTGAACTTGTGTTTCCTGTGAAAGCCAAACTTGGGTCCTTAACAAGATTCCAGGCTTTCACACTTCATTTTAAAGTACTCTTTGTTGAGCACATTATTAGTTTATAACAATCAGAACCTTTAGAAGGATTAATGATTAACACGCAGCACTAGATTTTAACGGTGGAAATAAGTCCATCAGGGAGGGAAACATTACATAGTTACAGGATGATTTGAGAAGAGGAAATATTCTCTTCTCCCTCCTTTTTCTCTCCTCTTCCTCCTTCACTTCTTCCTTTTCTTTTTCTTCCTCTTCTTCCTTTTCCTTGTTTAGCAGATGTGCTATGTTCAATAAAGAACTGCCACCAAAGAGAAATGTTGACACTAAAGCCCTGAAGGGCTCCCTGCTACCCCCCAGCATGAAATATTGAGCTAGATACAGTATCACCCTAGAAGTATGAAACTTGTCATTGCACCACCTGAACAATTTCTTGAATCAAAGAAGCAGAGGATACCTGCTGTATCAGCAGGATCTGAAGTTGCTGGCTATGGGCATGTGTACTTTTCCTTAACAAAAGCTTTCTGCTGATTTCCATCCTCAGAGTTATAAAGAAAAGTTGGAAATATTCTGCACATCCTAAATTTTACACCTGGAAGGGATCTAAGGAGAAGTGCTGTTCATCTTTTCTCACTATGATCCACAGTAAGAAATATATTTACATGTGACCCCTCCACATACACACAATCTTTCTCATATCTAATATCTGTCTACCCTTTTTCATGTTATGGTTTGTTTATTCTACTTTGTATTTTAATATTTGTTTTGACCCTTTACATTGACTTCTTGATCCACTAATGGGCCATGACTTGAAGTTTAAAAACTACCGTCCAAATTACAGTTCAAGATGAAATGACGTTTCCAAGATCATACGCAAAATAACTATAGATAAATTAGTGACAGAGAACAAGGGCTGGAATTCCAGTTTCCAGTTCATTGACTCTCGTGGCACTATAGATTCATTGATAGACCATTACAGGTTCCATTTTGGGACAGATAGCGTTGGATCAAACCAAATGGACGGCGTAATAGGAGTATGGCCACAGTTCCTATTTATTCAAACCATTACCAGTAGTGGTTCTTCCTTCTCCAATTCATGGCTTCAGAAGGGAAAGCCAGAGTAGCCCTCATCCTCCATAGTCATTCATTCATCCACCTAGCAGAACCAAAATTTGAGAGGAATGAAGTTGGAAATAAAAAAGACTATTGGACTCAACTCTTGTCATTAAGGAGCTCACAGTCCAATAGCTTATGTTGTGAGAGATACTGCCACAGAGTCAGCATGAGCTTTTAGAGGAGCAGAAAGAAGAATACTTAGGTCAAATTGAGAAATCTGGGAAGACTTCCTGGAGTGATACTTGAGTCAAATACTGAAGAGAGGCTAGCAACCAGCTAGATGAAGTTTGGGAAAATTAGTTGTTGTTGTTGTTGGGCGCCGTCGAGTCGTGTCCGACTCATAGCGACCCTCATAGGATTTTCAATGGCAGATTATTTCAGGATTGCCTTGGGAGTGGGTTGCCACGTCCTTTTCCCATTTTTTGCAGTGCTGGGAATCGAACTCAGGACCTCAGAGACTGCAGAGCAGCACTCTACCAACTGAGCTAAA
Source organism: Pedetes capensis (assembly GCA_007922755.1). Taxonomy (NCBI): domain Eukaryota; kingdom Metazoa; phylum Chordata; class Mammalia; order Rodentia; family Pedetidae; genus Pedetes; species Pedetes capensis. The sequence goes on from VMDO01002300.1 coordinate 32,412, forward strand.
TCCCAGCCCCTTGGGAAAATTAGAGAGAGCAGGAAATTTTAAGGTGAAGAGGAAATAGGATGCAATGGAGAGAGGCAGAGAAGCGGGGAGAGGAGGACAACAAGGTCAGTAGGGCCAGACCATGAAACTCTCTATGTGCTGATATACCCACAGGTTTACATATAAACACTCCACAACCTTATGGACCCAAGCCAGGGAAGGACTCCCCAACGAAGTTTATGTTTTCAACTATTTGGTGGTCAGAGCAGTGAGGACATAATAGAGATGGAGTACAGGGGAGAAGCCATCTCTCCTTTTCTCAGTGCCTCACCTTCTCTCCTCCTTTGCAATAATGTCTTCCAAACCTTGTACATAACCCTCATCTGACACAAGGATCTCATTCCTAGATGTCCTGCTTTCCCAAGACTTCCATGCATTTTCTGATACGACCTTGTTGATTAAAAAAAAAAAAAACCATGTGGGTTATCTCTCTAACCTCAGACTTTATAAATCTGTGGCTTTCCTGACTGATAGTTCTATTTTATTTTCATCATCAGGAATAAGTCCATGCCTTAGACCACACCAGCACTGACATTGCCCTAATTTCTTGCCCTGTGAAACTGCTCATACTAATTTTCCTTCTCCATCACACCCTCACTTCCAGCAAGCATTACTGAATGCTCCTATGTGCTAGGAAATGTATTAGGAGAAAGGATAGCAGGCTGTATAATGTAGTCCTTATGCTCAGGAAGAGCCTAGTCAGGGGATAGGCAGACAAGTAGAGAATTGCAATCCAGAGTAACATATGCTGTTGTGCTGCTAGTGGCACTAATGGTCATAACAGTAGTAATTAATACCTGTTTGGTGCTTTCATTGGCCGGGCACTCTTCTACATGCTTCATAGATATGAACTCATTTCTATTAACAGATAAAAGTTATTTATCGGATGGGTGGTAGGGCCAGGATTTACAGCCAACCTGGCTTCAAAAGTCATGCTAATCACCCCAAAACATCAATTATAAGGAGAGACACATTGCTGTGGGAATCTATGAGAGGGTGCCTAACAGGACACATTTTGGAGGGACGACCCTTGCCTGACATGAGTCTTGAAGGGTAAGGCAGTTGTAGATAGTGGGTTGAAATGAGGTCATCCAGGTAGAAAGAGCAGAGTTGGAGCCTGAAATGGTAGAGAACATTATGGATAAAGCAAATGATTTAGCCTGGCTAGAATATATAAGGGCTGAGATTTAGCTCAGTTGGTAAAGCACTGCTCTGCAGTCTCTGAGATCCTGAGTTCGAGTCCCGGCACTGCAAAAACGGGAGAAGGACATGGCAACCCACTCCAGAGGCAATCCTGAAACAATCAGCCATTGAAAACCCTATAAGGGTGGCTATGAGTTGGATATGACTTGATGGCACCTAACAACAACAACGACATCAGAATGTAGAAAGTATATGTGGGACTGGAAAGAGATTGGTGGTCAAGATGTGGATTTTATTTGCTTTGTTCCCTGGCACATAATGTTTGAACTCAAAAGCACTGTTACTAAAATACCATTTAAAATACTATAGTTAAGATGGAAGTGGTGGCAGAAACCTGTAATGTCAGCATCTTGGGAGGCTGAGGCAGGTGGATCAAAAGTTCAGGGCCAGAGGCAGCCTGTGCAACTTAATAAGACCCTATCATAAAACAAGGGCTGGGATTTAGCTCAGTGGGTAGAGTGCTGCGCTGCAGTCTCTGAGGCCCCAAGTTCAATTCCCAGCACCGCAAAAATGGGAGAAGGGCCTGGCAATCCACTCCCAAGGCAATCCCGAAACAGTCAGCCATTGAAAACCCTATGAGGGTCGCTATGAGTTGGATACCGACTCGACGGCACCTAACAACAACAACAACAACAACATCATAAAACAAAAAATAAAAAATGGGCTGCAGGTGCAGCTCAGTTGTAGAATGCTGGCAAAGTAGGAGAGAGGCCCTGGGTTCAACCCCCAAGTACTGCAAAAATATTCAAAAATAAAATACTATAGCTGTCTTGCAATTTTATCTCTGACAACCAGAAGTTTCCCTTCTTTTTTGTTTTGAATCCACATATCATGTTGCTTTGTATCATTCTTGTAGCATTTGCACTGAGCTTCACACTGGAACCTCCTCTGTGTTCATTCTATCCTTCATCAGATTTTAAGCAGCTTTCTCTGAACCTACAGTAAAGCTTTCCACAGAATAGATGCTTATTAATTCACTTACCCAACTAGTTCCAGGAAGGATTCAGGGAAATTACAAGTATGTGCTGGACAAATTGTGTAGAAAAGCCTCTAATTCAAACTGACAAAGCCCAAGTCAGGCCTGTTGATGGCAATGAAGTATGCATTTGTGGATCATGGATGCCAGTGGCCATGGAGAGGTTGAAGGTAGTTTTAGGAAGGACTGGGCCTGCAACACAGGACAGCACTCTGCATATGGAAAAGAGAAGGGCTGGAAGCCACTTTCTGACTGTGAAGCAGGAAAAGAAAGAACCATAGAAGTGACCCAAGGTGGCCTGGGCATTTACTCCCTGGGATAGGGTTCTGCTCCAAGTAAGTGTTTCTAGGGCTGGGTCAATGGTTGATTGCATAGCTGACTGACCCAGGCAATAGGCAGAGGCAGCAAGAGAGCCCACTGTTTACATCTGCAGTAGACAATGACTCAAAACCAACACTGAGATGCTCTTGGGCTGGTTGGGAGCCATCCCACTGCTCAAGAGATTGTAAGGCCCCATGGTTGGCTTAGGTTTGGGAGACCCACAGCAGAAATCCCATGCTCCCAGAGTGAGAGTGAGGGGCTCAAATAGAACTTGGTTTCAGCCAATCAGTAAGCAGCGCTTGGCTGTGCCATGAGTTTATGCCATGACTGTACTTCCAGGCTGGTGTGGTCTGGAAAAATATCAGCTAACCCAGTTGGCCCATTATCACTACAGTGACCTCTGTGAAGCCTCTGCTGGGCACATACAGCCTGGTGTGCTTGATTGGTTAATAAGCCTGCAGGCTTCAGAGAGGCACTCAGATGTAAATGTGGCTCTGCACTTTACTAGATAAGTCACTGTGTGGACAAATCTCTCTGAACCTCAGTGTTCTCATCTGTAAAAGGGAAAAATCATTCTCAAGGAGTTGCTATCAGATTACATGTGATTATACTTGTAAAGTACCTAGTATAGTACCTGATACATATTAACACTTTAGAAATTATTATTTTTCACTTTAAAAGCTTTAGGTACTTCCTCTGTATATGTAGCACACAATAAACTAAATATGAAATGATTTCTGGATTTATTTTTCTCCTAATATTTTATATTTGCCTAGAAAAATCTGTTTTTAAACCACACCTGATTTCTTCAGGGTTTTATTTGGTAATAATGTGGGCTGAAGCTGTCTTCTTCTGTCATGTTTGGGAGGCAGCAAGGCTCTGAACAGCTGTTGATGACACTTCTTAGCAGAATGGCACAGCATGGTTCCCATCAGATGGAACAGCAAGAACACCCACAAGGAGAAACAGGAGCTCATTTGCATTATAATCCTGCACATGGCATTTCTCCTGAACACCCAAATGAGATGCATGCTGTAAGGGGTGGCTGTAGGAAAAGTCAGAGAAGCAGAAAAATAAAGGGAGGGTGGTAAGGACCTGGAGACCAAAAATAAGACCCAGTATTGGCTGGGATTCTTGGCTATGTGGCAATTCTCTTATAAGTCCTTCACACACGTTTTTCTCACTTCCTCCTCATAATCACTATGTAAGAATGGTTCATAATCTTTGCTAGTGGAAAAGAAACATCTCAGCGACTTTGAGTGACTTGCTGTAGAGCACGCAGGCAACCTTTGCATCCATGTCTTTCTGATTACAGGGCTTATTCTCTTACTGAGAAGAACAAAGCCCCAAGGAGGCTGGACCTGACTTTGTACCAGCCCCCATGTTCACGAGTCAGACCTCATCCTCCTTATGGTGACATGCAGAGGTTAGGCAAGATGATCTCCGTGGTTTCTTCCACCTCTCACACGCCACCGTGTCACCTTGGGAAGCTCTGCTCAGGGACACAAAAAGAAATGCATGGAGTAGATATTTCCTCGGGGCCAGATATTATCTTTTACTCAAATTCATAAGTGAGTTTCTACCCAGTTTTTGATTATGAAAACTATCAAATTGATTCAATAGTTGTTAACATTTTGCCATATTTGATTCTCTGTATCTTTCTGTGTGTCTATCTGACTGTCTAACTGAATTTTTAAACTAAGTAGTGGACATGTTAAAACTTTACTCTTAAATGTTTCAAATTGCACCTCCTAAGAATAAAGACATTTTCTTAAATATCCATAGTATAATTATCATGCTTAGGAAAATTAACATAGTTCCCTACTTATAACAAAGTTTAATATCCTTTCTAGATCAAAATTTCCTTGTCTCTAAGCAGTCATAGTGAAGGATTGTACAGGAAAAATTTTAAATGATATAGGAAACATCAAGGGAAGATAGAAGGAATACACAGTTTCATTATACCAAAACGAATTGGTGGATGACCAACTATTCAAGAGATTGCATATGATCAGGAACAAATGGTACTGAAGGAAGAAGTGGAAGGTGCCTTGAAGGAATTGGTGAAATACAAAGCCCCATGAATTGATGGAATACCAATAGAGATGGTTCCACAAACAGATGCACCAGGGGAGGTACTCATTTGCTTATGCTAAGAGATTTGGAAAACAGATACCTGGGCAAATGACTAGAAGAGATCCATATTTGTGCCTATTCCCAAGAAAGGGATCCAACAGAATGTGGAAACTATTGAATGATATCATTAATATCCACAAGTAAAATTTTGCTAAAGATCATTAAAAGTCACTGCAGCAATATATAGACTGGGAACTCCTAGAAAATCAGGCCAGACTCAAAAGAGGGCATAGAACCAGGGACATCATTGCTGATGTTAGATGGATATTAGCTGAAAGCAGAGAATACCAGACAGATGTCTCTCTGTGCTTTATCAGCTATACAAAGGTATTTGACTGTGTGGATCATAGCAAATTATGGATAACTTTGCGAATAATGGGAATACCAGAGCACTTAATTGTACTCATTAGGAATCTGCAGATGGACCAAAAGGCAGTCATTCAAACAGAACAAGAAAACACTGCCTGGTTTAATGTCATCTGTATCCTTTCACCATACCTCTTCAATCTCTATGCTGAGCAAATAATCGAAGAAGCTAGACTTTATGAAGAAGAACATGGCATTATGAGTGGAGGAAGACTCCTTAGCATCTTATATTATGCAGATTATACAACTCTGCTTGCTGAAAGTGTAGAGTATTTGAAACATTTACTCATGAAAATCAAAGAACACAGCCTTCAGTATGGATTGTGCCTCAACATCAACAAAACAAAAATCTTTGCTAGTGGTAAGCAACTTCATGATAAATGGAGAAAAGATTTAGGTTGTCCAAGATTTGGCTTTACTTGGTACTACAATCAACACCCATGGAAACAGTGGTCAAGAAATCAAAAGATGCCTTGCATTGAGAAAAGCTGTTGCAAAAGATCTCTTTGAAGTATTGAAAAGTAAAGATGTCACATTGAAGACAAGGGTGTGCCTGATTCATGCCATGGTATTTTCATTTGCATCATATGGTTATGAAAGCTGGGTATTGAATAAGGGAGACAGGAGAAGAATCGATGCTTTTGAATTATGGTGCTGGAGATGATTATTGAATATACCATGGACCGCAGAACCAACAGATCTATCCTAGAAGAAGTGCAACCAGAGTGTTCCTTGGAAGCAAGCATGGCTAGACTTTGTCTTAAATTTTTAGACATGTAGTCAGGAAGGACCAATCCCTGGAGAAGGACATCATGTTTGGGAGAGTGGCAGGTCAATGAAAACAAGGAAAACCCTCAGCTAGATGGATTCACACAGTGTCTGCAACAATGAGCTTAAACATAAGTAAGATTTTGTGCCTGGTGCAGAATTGGGGAGTGTTTCATTCTGTTCTGCACAGGGTTGCTATGAGTTGGGTCTGACTTGATGGCACCTAACAACAATACAAAATCTTTTATAGCTTTTATTTTTTGAATAAAGACTCAATCAAGTTTTTAACTAAACCCCCAGTCTGATGTTTAGTACAGTATTTGGTTAAATAAATGTTCTGAGGCTCTGGGTTTGATCCCCAGCACTGCAAAAATGGGAGAAGGACCTGGCAGCCAACTCCTGAAACACTCAGCCATTGAAAACCCTATGAATAGCAGAGAAGCCCTGACGTAGTGTTGGGCATGGCATAGTGTAGGGGAGTGTTTCATTCTGCTGTACATAGGGTCTCTATGAGTCAGAGCTGACTCAATGGCACCTAACAACAACAAGCTAAGCAAGAATAGTCCCTCATAATGTGTTTTGTTTTATTTTGTGACATTGACTTTTAGAAGAATCCTAGTCAAACTTTATAGATTAACCCATATTCTGGATTTGTCTATTTCCTCATGGCATTATTTAACTCCCTACTCCCCCAATTTTTCCTGTCAACTGGAAATTGAGACTAGAGGCCAGACTAGAATAAGTTAAATGTTTTGGCGGGGATACTTCATGTTATTTGTACTTCATATTACATCAACCAGGAGGCACATAATGCCAGACTGTCCAACATCAGTGACACTAAATATAATCATTTGGCCATAGTGAGGACTCATGGTTCCTTTTATTGAAAAGGTGTGGGATTCCCTTAAAAACAGGCAGCAACCTATAAACAATCTGTTCCACAACAACCTTATATTCAAAGTTATTAGCATCCATTGATATTTACTTAGATTTCTAGACTATTTGATAGTTGCAAAATGGAGTTCATTGCCACTGGAGAGTCATTGCCTCTAAGCTCTTTGAGTGGCCAAACCTAGCAAACATATTTATTTAAATAATGTGTTCATATTGATACTTCTAAGCCAAATTTGGGCTAGGATTTAGCTCAGTTGGTAGATCGCTGCTCTGGAGTCTCTGAGGTCCCAGATTCGATTCCCAGCACCATAAAAATGGGAGAAGGATGTGGCAACCCACTCCCGAGGCAATACTGAAACAATCAGCCATTGAAAACCCTATAAGGGTTGCTATGAGTCAGACACGACTTGACGGCACCTAACAACAACAACAACAAGCCAAATTTAATATTATATGATTTTTCTTAACTTTTTTGGGTTTATATTTGTATTTCTTTTCTCTTACATGGGAAATTTCAGGTTCTCATAGCAGTAATATATTTACTTTCTGCTATAATCTACAACACATATAAACTAGATTTAAAACTAAAATGCCAGAAAACTTCTAGGCAACTTTTAGACCTTTATTATTGTTTTTGTTGTGTTGGCATTTCTTTTTTGATTTTAGAATGTATTTTATCAAAGATGAACAGTTAGAGTGCTGTGTTCCAAAGTCACTTAAAAGAACAATCATCTGTGTGTATTATGTTACTTATGTGTATGGAGGAAAATTTGCTTGAATTTTCAAATTTAACTTGCTCTTATTTTTCTTTGTGATTAAATTTTATATTTGGACAAGTAAAATATTTTTGAGCCATCGTATGGTTCAAATTCAAAGCTATATAAAATACTGTCAGGAAAAGAGACTATATTCAGCCATATCCCTCCCACCTGGCTTCTCTTCCTCCTAACTACCAATCCTTCTAGATAAACAATTAATTTATCTTTTAGTTTGATATTTTATCATCTCTCTATGTATAATTTTCCTCCCTTCTTACACAAAAGATAATAAACAATATTCACTGCTCATTGTCCTGTGTTTTCCTAACAATGTATCTTGGAGAATCTGTATAATGGTACATACATATCTCCCTCATTCTTTTTTGTTCCTATATGCCTTCGTCAGCAGCTCTATACAGTTCTTGCTATTTAGTCTCAGAACAAGCAGTTCAACTTAGTTCACTTGTGGCTCTTTTTATCTTTGTTTATATCCTTCTGGTCCTTATTGGCTTTTGAGGTTTTGACCCCTGCTAAGATTTTCCAGATGGACAGAGGCAGGAAACTCCAGGTAGAGCTGGCTCCTAGAGGATTCATCATGTCAACTCCACTTGCCCTTGGAGGAAAGGAGAGTAAATAAGATTGCAGAGCTGTCATTCACCTCCATTTCTAGCCCCAGGCACCCTAGACTTTTTCCTGTTTAGGTGGAAAGTTGGGGAGGAATAAAGGAAGGATATGGCTTTGGTGTAGCCTGGCTTTAACTTCGGCATCTATTCCCTTTCCTTTCTTTAGTAGGCAGCAGTGGGAAACATTTCCCCCTAGGGCTAATTTAAAGGCAACTGTAGAGGGAAAAAAAGGACCATAGGATTTTATTCACACTCAGAAGTCATACTATTTGGTTTTAATGGAAAGTGAAGAAAGATTTTATTGTACAATGAAGCTGGAACTTCTATTTTTGGAAACAAAATATTTCAGATTTCTCAGAATAGTTTTAATATATATTATAAATAAACAATAGTGAGTTCCCCCATAGCCTGCAGATTCCCTAGTTTTCTTTTTCCATTGTGTTCTATTTAGCATTCTCATAGGAACTTGGGGCTGCCTTTTTTCTTTTTTAAATGGGTAAGTATCATTTTATTGTTTTATTACAGGTAAAGAAATTGATGTTTGGTGAGGTTCTATAACTTTGTCCTAAAGTCACACAGCTTGTGAACAATGACATTTGCAGATGATTTTAAGCAAGGAAATAGAGAGTTGAATTCCAGAGCCCATGCTCCTAAACACTACATGCTATAGTAACCACATTACCAACATCTGTACTTTGGTTGAATGTAGTTAGTCTCCCAAGGGTTCACATGTTGGAGGCTTGGCTCTCGGGGTGGGTGTGTGGAGGTGGTGGACTTCTGGGAGCCAGACGTTGAGCTAGGTTGTAGCTTGGTGGTAGAACACCTGACTAGCATGCAAGGTGCCCTGAGTTTGATCTCCATGCTCAGTTGGTAGAGCACTGCTTTACTGTCTCTGAGATCCCAAGTTAGATTCCCAGCACTGCAAAAATAGGAGAAGGACGTGGCAATCCACTCCTGAGGCAATCCCAAAACAATCAGCCATTGAAAACCCTATGAGGGTCGCTATGAGTCAGACAGGACTCAATGGCACCTAACAACAACAACTACTCTATAAACAAACAAACGAACAAACAAAAGAGTTAGAGACCACTGGGACATCCTCAGGTCATTGATAGCACATAGTGGGAAGGGATTTGGGGACCTCAGCCTCTCCAACTTCCTATTTTCCATGTGATTTCTCACATGCTGCCATCCACCATGAGGCCTTCACCAAAGCTTAATCCATACTAGTGCCATGTACTCGAACCTCCGGACCTGTGAGCTCAAAATACCTGTTTTCTATTTTTTTTTCCCCCCTGTGGTACTAGGGGTTGGACCCAGGGCTTCATGCTTGGATACTTTGCAAGTGCTGGACCACTGAGCTGTCCCGCCCCCAGCCCTTTTTTTTTTTTTTTTTTTTTACTGTTTGAGACAGGGTCTCGCTAAATTACACAGACTGCTTCTGGTCTCGAACTTGCGATCCTCCTGCCTTCGCCTCCCAGGCTGCTAGGATTACAGGCTGTGCCACTGAGCCTGGCTGATACCTCTTTTCTTTATAAAGTTATATGGCTTTAAGGATTTCATTGTAGTAAAAAAAAAAAAAAAAAAGATAGACTAATACAAACTTATCTTAGACATTATTTTTGGTTGAATTGTTCCCTCCTCCCCCAAATTCCTATGTTGAAAACTTAGCCCCCAATCTCTCAGAATATGTATTTGGAAATAGGGATGTTAAAGTAGAATAAGGCTATTAGGGTAAACCCTCATCCAAACTGGCTGATGTTCTTATAAGAAGAAATTTAGACGCACAGCAGAGACATCAGGGATTCACATACAGAGGAAAGATTGGGCCAGAACATCATAAGAAATCATCCATTGCAAAGAAAGGAGAGAGGCATCAGGAAAAAACAAAACTTCCAATGCTTTGAGCTTGGAATTCTGGCATTCAGAACTCTGATAATCTAAATTTCTGTTGTGTAAGTCATCCAGGCTGTGATATTTTGTTATGGCAGCCTTAGTAAATAATTCACTCACCATATATAGTGACACAACAATATGCACACTGTGTAGTAATATAGTGACACAATTACACAGTTGAGAGTTCAGTCTTACATAGGCTGCTTTCCCTTGAAGTGAGCATTATAGTAAACTTGGGAACCCATAGACTAGTGTCAAAGAGAAACAGAGCTGGGCATTTATCAAAAGTAGCAAGATGGATTTTATTCTGGCTGCTGTAATAGGGAAGAGAAACTCTGATATAAAATGAACTCAATTCTGTTAAACAAAAGTGGTCCTGTCTTTTTTGAAATGGCAAACAAATGTTCTTTCTTCCTGGGTAATTCTTTTGCAAATCTATTTTTCAGAATTCACTTCATTGTTCTATTGTTGTTGTTTTTAGGTGCTGTCCAGTTGGTATTTGACTCATAGTAACCCTATATACAACAGATGAAACACTATTGTCAGTGCTTCTCTGCTATTCATAGGGTTTTCAATAGCTGGTTGTTTTTTGGGAGTGGGTGGGTTGCTGGGTCCTTCTCCCAAGCCTACAGCACCTGATGTTCCCAGGCCATCTTCCATCAAAGTACTAACCAGGTCCGACCCTGCTTAGCTTCCGAGATCTGACAGGATTGGATGTCACAGTGGTACAACTGCAGGCATTGTTCTATTAGTGCCCCAATGTTAAAAAAAATCAGGGAGAAACAAATTTGGAATATATATATATATATATATATATATATATATATATATATATATATATATATCTTTGTTGTTAGGTGCCATTGAGTGTGATATGACTCATAGTGATCCTAAGTACAGCAGAATGAAACACTACTCAACATTGTGCCATAAACATGAGCTTTTTATGTCTGAGCTCATTGTTTCAGCCACTATGTTTCCTCTCAGTTTGAGTTTTGCCACATCAGCAAAAGGAGGTCCCAGGGTCTTTACTCCATTCCAACCATTAAGATTGACTTACTTTGAGGATGCAACCCTTCCCAGTCATTTCTTGAATGTCTCTCAGCCTAGAGGGCTCATTTTCTGGCACTATATTTGACAATGCATCTCTGTTGTTCATAGGTTTTCAATGGCTAATTGTTTTGGGAGTAATATGCCAGGTCCTTCTCCCTAGTCTGTCTTAGTTTAGAAACTCAGCTGAAACCTGTCCAGCATGTGTGGCCCTATCAGTATTTGAAATACTGGTGGCATAGCTTTCAGCATCACAGCAACATGCAAGCCCCACAGCATGACAAGATGAAAGACACATGGCAGATATGCATATATATATATATATATATATATACATACATACATATATATACACATATATACATACACACACACACACACACACACACACACACAGAGAGAAGGTGAGAGGTGAGTGGCTATTGCCTGGTTTATAAATTACTTATGTTTTAACACATGCTGAATAAATTAACAAGGCTCTCTTTGTATCCCCTATGAGTCCTCAGAGAATAACTCTTTCATGGGAACCTGAAGAGTCTATGCAAGGGTCAAAATACTTTTTAGCCTTAAATTCAGGAGCAGGGTAGAGCAATAGTAATTTCCTGGCCTGAAAGAAAGGGAAGCAGTATTGGGAGAGAATGGTAAAAGAAGATAAAAGAGTAGATGTCAGAAAACTTGGGAAAGGAGAAGAGAATGATAGGAAGGAGGAGTAGTGAGGGATTGTGCAGGGAAGAACAGAAAGGGTCTGAGGGCATCACAGACACAGGTCTGGCAGAAAGAATTCTGCTGAGGGCTAGAAGTCATGTTTCTTACTTCTGCCTCTTCTCTATGTGGTCCTATCCTGGGAATGTGGTTATAAATCAACCAGCCTGGGAAATAAGGTGCCTGTTTTTAATAGTAGCTAGTATTTATGAGTACTTATCATGTACCACACTCTTATTCAAGCACTTGCCATAGATTATGTCCTTTCATTCTCACCCCAAGTTTAGGAATTAACTTTTATCACTATCTCTATTTAACTGATGTGGAAACTGAGGCACAGATATTGCTATGCTCTATATGTGTCTCCCTCAATTTCACTTTGAAACCCAAATCCCCAATGTGGTGGTATTAGGAGGCTGGATCTTTAGGAAGTAATTAAGTCATGAGGGTATAGTATTCCATGAATAGGATTAGGGCCCTGGACAGCTGGCTGGCCCTTTCCACCATATGAGGACATAGCAAGAAGACATCATCTATTAACCAGGCAACAAGCTCTTACCAGACATGGAATCTGTTGTCTTAATTTTGGACTTCCAGACTCCAGAACTGTGAGAAATAAATGTTTGTTTTTCATAATCCATCCAGTCTGTAGTATTTTGTTATAGCAGCCTAAAGACAGATGCTAAGTAATTTATTAACCTAAGGTCATGCTAGGGCTGGGGTTTAGCTCAGTTGGTAGATTGCTGCTCTGTGCTGAGGTGCTAGGTTTGATCCCCAGCATCACAAAAATGGGAGAACGACATGGCAGCCCACTCCCAAAACAACCTGCCATGGAAAACCCTATGAATAGTAGAGAAGTATTGACATAATACTGGGCATGGCACAGTGTCAGGGAGTGTTTTGTTCTGTTGTACATAGGATCCCCATGAGTCAGACCTGACTCCATGACACACAACAACAAGAACAACAACAACAAAGGTCATGCTAAGGAAATGACTATGGCAGTCACTATTTGTTGCAACTCATACCCTGTTGCCTTTTTTTGCTAGAAGAACCTCAATAGTTTGGGTTGGTAATATGCCCATGTTTTACCCTAGTCCTAGGGATGAATGGCAACAGACTTAAACCCATCTTGGTCTCCTATTTTCCTAATGTACATTTTTCCCAGCTTCAACTGAAAGTGGCTGTGTGACCCAGTTCTGACCAATAAAGTATAAAAAGTCTGTTGTGGTGGGTGGGGTGGTAGATGGTTCTGGGAAAAGTTATTCCCCTTTCATAAGAGAAAAGAATATTTTCTGCTGGCTGCTTTCTTTCTTCCATGTTAGGATGATGGTATAAAGATGTTATACTTCAGCCTGTGGCATCCACCATGCAACCATAAGGCAAAAAAACCAAGGAAGAATGTCAGTGTGCTGAGGATGGCAGGAATGGAAAGTGAAAAGTGTCCTGGACTTTGAGGACCCTGTGGACTACTACAATAAACTTGGATTCACTTCCCTCTGCACTCATCTTATTAATTGAAATAATCAAATGTCAGTATCGCAACTGGAAATTTGTCAGGCTTGGCCATAGTTGCAGCTGAATGTATATCAATTGATATGGAATGAAAATGGATTTGGGGACGAGGAAGGCTGTCTTTCTTTACAGCTCATAAACTTGTTCAGTACTGCAGAATTCCATCTCCTAGGCACCTCCACCCTCCAAACTTGACAGCACACGCATAATTGTTACTCGTAACAAAGGAACAAACACAAAACTTAGCAAATAGAAGGAAAAAAGACACTGGTGATATTTTAACTACCTAAACTATTACTTTTTTGCCTTACTATCTAAAATAGAAATGATAAGGATACATACTGCAGGTCATTGATTATATTAAAAAGATTCCTTTTAAGGGAATCTCTGTACACACATTCACTCACTGACCTTTGCACTTCTAGCCAGGTCTTCAGCTTGTGCTAAAACTGTCTCACCTCTTCCTCAATTCTCACTCTCTGTTTTATTAATCTTCATATTTCCCACATCTAGTACAGTGCATAGTATGATCTTGATAAATGCTTGTGGTTTGGAAATAAAATTGCATATTCCCCTATTGAGTAGCTATCAAAATCATAGGCTTCTTAGGAATTATAAGGATATATTAACAGTTTTCTGCCTTGAAAGATGATTTCTTAATAGTTATTAAAAATTTAATGAAATGTAATTTGCTGAAGAGATGAAATTTGATAACTTACACATGGGGAGCAGGTATTCAACAAATAAGTTGAACTGAGCCAAATGGGCTTTTAAAAAGCTATGTGTTCCAGGCAAATGTAAATTGTGATTAAAGTGATAAGGGATTTCACTATGTTGTTCTTGGGGCAAGAAGAATTTAATGAACTTTTCAAACATTTCTGATTTACAACGAGGGAGCGATTAACACAGGAAGGCCTAAATTCCACTATTGAGTACTTCATTTTGTCATAAACGTGGTGATATCTAGGTCAGATTCAGACTTCTGAGTACAGTTAAATTGCGTTCATAGTGAAATCTTGCTCTCTGACATCAGTGTTAAATGGAATTCTACATAATGTAAAAATACTTCCCACTTGAAAGACGCTGTTTAAAACCCAAAGGCTTTCACTGCAGTACAGGTAATGCTGCACAGTGTAGAGTGATACCTGTAATTTAAGTTGCCTCTGGATGAACCGGATAGAGATAGATGTAAAGAACTGATGAAAAGAAGTGATAATCTAATTTAAGATGTTCTGTGGGTTTTTTTTTTTCTTTTTTCTTCCTTTTGATTTTACATTTAGGAAAGAGTTGAGGAATTTAAAGGTAAAGACCTATTGTTCTTTTCAAAATCTTATGGTATAAGTTATTAAAAAGCACTAAAAACAAATGTTCATAATTTTGAGTTACTAGGCCTTCTGAAATCACAAGAAAAACAATAATAAATAGAATTGATACAATAATAACACCTTGTTTAACTTGACTTTTCCATTTTCTCTAATTGTGTCTATATATAAACATTTTTTTATGCTTTCTCTGTTCCAATTATTGTAAAAGGCCTTTATGCCTAATATAATGAGAAATTATAATGAGTTTTGAAAACTTGTTAACACTGTATTTATGAGGACTCAAAATAATTTCTGAATTTAATAACTTAAATGCAAATTTTACATTTATTGTAACATGGTAATTGTTTATAAAATAAACTAATAACCAAAATGTAGAGTATTAGAAATTTCTATAAACTGTGTTGCCTAAAGCCATTTCAATTATAATCAGTTTTGACCTTAATTTTGTTATAGTGATTCAATAATATGTCCTGAAATGTTTTATATATACATGTGTATGTAGTGTGTATATATCTATATCTATCTATCTATCTATCTATCTATATATATATATATACACTACATATATATTTTATATATATGCATGAATATACACACATACATGCTAAGAGAGTCCTATATAATTAAAAACACAAAATAAAAATAAAATAAAAACAAACAATATTTTTTAGTTTTTTCTTTAAGCATTCTTGTTGGTAGGTGCCATCAGGTTGGTGTCCAACTCATAGTGACCCTATGTACAACAGGTGAAACAGTATTGCTAGTGCTTCTCTGCTATTCATAGGGTTTTCAATGGCTGGTTGTTTTTTGGGAGTGGATTGCTGAGTCCTTCTCCCAAGTCTACAGCACCTAGTGTTCCCAGGTAGTCTCCCATTCAAGTACTAACTAGGCCCAACCCTGCTTAGCTTCTGAGATCTGATAGGATCAGACACCACAGTAGTATGGCTGCAGGCCTCTAAGCACTTGTTGTTGTTATTGTTAGGTGCCCTCCAGTTGTGTCCTACTCATAGCAACCCTCATAGGGTTTTCAATGGTTAATTGTTTTGGGATTGCCTCAGGAGTGGATTGCCATGTCCTTCACCATTTTTGCAGTGGTGGGAATCAAAGTCAGGATCTCAGAGACTGCAGAATGGCACTCTACCAACTGAACTAAATCCCAGCCCTTTAAGCACTTAGCACACTTGTAATAATATGTTCCTCTTCCCCAATTAGACAATAATCTCCATGAAAGTAGGGACAGTGTTGAACTTACTGCTGAATTGCCAGCATCTACTACAGCATCTGATACCCCTGAATGAGTAGAGCTGCAGGAAATGAGCAGCACACAAAGGTTTTAATTCTTCCAGTGATTACTTGACCAGCAACTCTTAGGCCTCCTTGTTATAGTTTCAAGATGGTGCCTGTGCCATTCACCTCCCTTCCACTGCATACCTTTTTCACAGGTTGCTGGATTTTCCAGTGGTAACAAGACATTAGAGAAATAAAAGTGTTTTTTCCTGCCTGAGAGGATAGAGAACCCTATTGGTTAGGTTAAATATGAACTGTGTTCAAAAATATGTCCTGAAATGTTTGTTTGGAGTCTAATTCCTTATTTTATGACATGCCTTCATTTTACTGGATCAAGAATAGACTCAGTCTGATGAAGAACATAAAATAGTGAATGAATTCTCTTCTCATGAAATCAAGTTGTATTATTGAACTTCATTGCTGCTTCATTTCACTAATATTCCTTTTATCTTAAGTATGGCCTCTAACTTTCTTAACATCAAAAGGATTTTAAGTACTTTAACTGAACTTGGCGTTGTACAAAGAGGCTTATCTAAACAAGAGCCTTGTTACTTAGACAGTTAAAATCACAAACATGAAACAAATATTTATAGGACTTTTATGGTCTATGCAAATGCATGCTATCTCCTGACTTACTTTGGGTGATTCTAATAGTTACTGAGCTGGGAGCCATGGGATGCACTTGTAGTCCCAGCTACTCTAGAGGCTGAGGCGGGGAGGATCACTGGAGCCCATGTGTTGGAAATAAGCTTGAACGGCAAGTGAGATCCAGTTTCAAACAAAACAAAACAAAACAAAAATAATATCTATTTCTTATTGAGTCCTAACTAGGTGTCAGGAGCCATGTGAGGAAAACAAACAAAATAAAACAAGACTTTACATATATCATCATTAAGCCCCCAGTAATGAGGAAGGTGAGGAATTGGCAAGTTGTGTCAACTGCCCGAGGTCATGAAGCTGTGACATTAATCCAGTCTGCCTCTGTGGACAATTTCTTAACCTCTCTGACCTACCCTGCCTCTCCCACAAATCTAACACACACTAATGGTCAAAAGTACAGACTGCTTGTGGAGGAGCAACCACCAGAAGGGAGAAAGCCAGGAATGGTGAAAGGCACGACGTGGTGACTGTGAAGTTCTGTAAAAGGTTAAATCCTTCAGGAGTTAGATAGTATTAGTTTAAGTGCTGTTAAGAATAGAGCAGCCTTGATGAAATAGAATTATCAATCAGGCTCAATTGCAGTCTGAAAATAAAATAGAGACAGTTGAGACTCCAGACTGTTTAAAAGGATTCTTTATTCAATCTGTAGATAAACCTTAATAAAGGATATTTATGTCCCTTGTAGCTTCATAGCATCTGCCTTTGCTCTTTTCCCCTCCAATTATGCTTAACTTCCAAATAAGAAAGACTAAGATATTATCATTGCCTCTGCTACTTCATTGGCTCTCGATCCTCAGGCCACTGCCATCTGGCTTCTGCCTCAACCCCTGTGCTGGAAATGCTTTCACAAAGGTCAGTGATGATAATAAACTATCACCATAATATCCGCTCGTGCTTCTTGTGGATTTATTCAGTGTCAAACCCTGGGCTCAGGGCTTTACATTAGAGGGAGAAACCTGGAGAACCACAGGGGTACACAGAATCTGCAGATGGTTTTGGCTTAGTGGGCTCAATAGTTAAAGATCAAGACTACTTTGGAAAATCAGCATATTTCAAGCAAAAATCGGAATGAGATGTGCAATCCAGTTTGCTACAGTTCTCACAGTGCCCAGCCCCCATACAATGTGAATATCTGTGCTCTTGGATCTTCCTCACCTCCCTTGTTTCTGTCACCTGCATGAGCCCCAAAGGAGCATGATTTACTACAATTGATTTCTGGATATTCTGTTCAGGATTTTATAGCTGCTAGGGAAAAAGAGGCCCACTCAATCTAACTTAAGGAAAAAGAGGGGAAAGAAACTCAAAGGCAGGGACTGTGGCAGACTTGGGTTTATGAAAACTAGGAGTGGAAGTTAGGTAGTGGCTGTGTCCTTGTTAGGCTCTGCTTCTCGATCACAGTGGCTCCATTCTCCTCTTGCCACAGACCACTTTCTTCTTCTTACTCATCATTTCTGTCTCCCACTTCCCAACTTGCTCAAAGCTTCTCATCTCTTCCTCACCCTCCCTCCCACAGCATCTCCCTTTACATACTCCATATCAACTACCTTAGTCTTTCAACTTTCCTACAATAAACCCCTGAAAGAATTAGATGGACCAGCATATATTTTCCAGTCTGGTCATATTTGCCATCAGTTACTATTAAGATATAATAAGTCATGCTGGGGAAAGTACAGAGATGTGGTCCAAATATCTGTGACCAGATGGACTGGGAGTTTCCTTTAGCTATTATCTGTTCTCTACTTTGTTTCCTTTAACTATTATTCCTAAACTTTCCTTTAACTATTATTCCTAAAGCACTGTCTACTTTTTGAAACTGAAAACTCTTTTCTTGGGTCCTGTGCTACTGGAGTCTTTCAGTATTGTACTGTTCAGATTGTCTCTCCCTGCTTTTTAATTGCTTGTTTTCTTTCCATCCAATTCTGTTTCTTTCTGTACTTCTGCCTTATGTAAAATCATAGGCTTCTATAGGTTTGGATACAGTCAGACACCATGGTTTCTTTTTTCTTTTCTTTTTTTTTCTTTTTTTTCCTTTGTTTTTCTTTTGGTTTGTGTTTTTTATCTCAATGTTTTTTTTTCTTTTTTTTTAATTGGAAATTTTTAATGTACAACTTAATGTGATTCATTCTGACATGCATTTCATTGTAACATTTCCATATGTGCATTTTGCAGTTTATTGCACAGATAAGTTCCCCCTTACCCTCTTGTGCACTTCCTCCCCCATCCCACCTCCCCACCAAAGATCTCTCTTCCATTTGCATGTCTTTTTGTGGTAATATTTTTCTACATACCCTTGGATCTCAATTATGTTTAAGATCAAAACATTTTCTGTAGTGAACTATCTTTTTACATTGTCAGTACTATTACCTGAATTTTCTAGCCCATCCATATTATTACCATTCTTTGGTATTATTGGTGTTATTATAATTATTTCCAGAACTATTAAAGTCGGGCTCTTCGCCCTGAGGTCTCCCCCTCCCCCATTCCTCACTTCTCTTTGATCCTCCTCTCCCCCTCTCTGCTCTCCCAGGATTTCCTCTTTTTGCTAGATCCCTCCCTCTTTCTTCTGCGTTCCCCAAATTGTCCCTTCTCTGCTAAGTCGACTTTAGCTTTTTATTATGTTCCAACCTCCACATAGGATTTTTTCCTTCTTTTAATTTTTGATTCAGCTGCCACATATGAGTGAGAATATGAGGTATTTCTCTTTCTGGGTTTGTGTTCGTTCACTGAAAATAATTTTCTCCAATTCCATCCATTTTGCTGCAAATGACATTATTTCATTGTTTTTGATTGCTGAGTAGTATTCCGTTGGGTACATGTACCTTATTTTTTTTTTTAATCCATTCTTCTGTTGATGGGCACTTTGGTTGATGCCATGTCCTTGCTATTGTGAAAAGTGCTGCTTTGAACATGGTGATGCAGGTGTCTCTGTGGTATGATGACACATCTCCCTGTACACCATGGTTTCTTAACCCAGGTTTCTTGGACTTATCTCCACCCTAGCTTAAAGAGACTTGTGTATAGAATGCAGGAGTTTCTGGAACTTGAAAAAGAAAAAAAAAATCATATCCATTTATGTTTGCACTAAGTGCTAATCAAAATTTACCAATTCCTTCAATTATGTATATAGGGAATAAGCTACTATAGTAGCAACTGGTGTGACTGTTACCAATAGAAATCATAGGATTTTCATGTTTTCCAATTGTTGCAAATATCTCAACATTTAATATTTCCAATTACTACTTCAAAATCACAATGGCTATTTGGTCTATTGACCTTCATATTTAATGCATTTAATGCATTAATAAGGAAGCAAAAACCATATAAAAATGTGCTTAACATTTTGAAAATTGTTAATTATCAAATTGTCAATAATTTGATAATTTGTTTCCTTCATAATCCTGAATCTTTTATTTTTCAATTTTTTTTTTTTTTTTTTTTTTTTTTTTTGAGAAAGGGTCCATAGACTTCATCAGACTGCTAAAATGTCCCTGGCACTTTCCCGCTCCCTCCCACACACATGAGTGGTTAAGGGTCCCTGCTTTAAGACAAGTTTGCTGAGCTGAGTATTTACAGCATTTGCCTAGGACACACAAAGCCCTAGGCTTAACTCACAGCATCACAAGAAAAATAAAACAGTTCTGCCAGATGGTCTAGCATGGCTTGTAAAAGGGATCAAGTCCTAGGCAACACAGCAGCAACTTGTCTAAAGCCTAATGACCTACTCAGTTTTCTAAACCCTTTCTTTAACTTTCAGCTGCCTGTTCTGTCTGTACAATCTACTTGTTAGATTGGTATCTAATCTACTTTGTGGCATGGTATCCTGGTTTTGGTTTTGGACCTCTAGCTTATACCCAGATTGCTTTCAACTTTCAGTGACTCTTCCACTTTGTCCACTAATTCAAGGTCCCAACTCTACTTGCCTTGCTGGGTTCCTGGACTGCTAGCATACTTTGTCCTGCATATAAACTCTGGAGATTAACTTTTTCATTCAGGGTGGAAAAAAACCAGAGCTATTACCAGAGTAGTCATCTTCAAGTATACTTAATAAGATAGGGTACTTTTGTTTGCACAAAACAAAAAACATTTGTGGTGACTTAAGCAAGACAGAGAATTTATGATATAGATACAGGAATGTTACACAGACCTCAAAAGGAGGGATGTTGTTGTTGTTGTTGTTAGGTGCCATCGAGTCGGTATCTGACTTATAGTGACTCTCAGAGGGTTTTCAATGGCTGACTGTTTCAGGATTGCCTTGGGAGTGGATTGCCAGGCCCTTCTCCCATTTTTGTGGTGCTGGGAATTGAACTCGGGACCTCAAAGACTGCAGCGCAGTGCTCTACCAACTGAGCTAAATCCCAGCCCTGGGATTGACAAATTTTTTCTGTAAAGGTATTAGGCTTTATAGTTTCTGTTGCCCTGCCATGGATAATATGAAAAGGAATGTGTTCCAATAAAACTTTATTTACTAAACAGGTAGCTGGCCTAATTTGACACATGGGTTTGAGGACCCCATAGATGAAAGCACTGTATCTTTTCTGAAACTCTGTCACCCTCTACATGTCTGCTTTACTGTCCTCTTCCTGCGGACTAACTTCTTTAGATTCTCAGTTCTTAGGAACCAGACATGGCTTCTGTTATGGTTTGGATCTGAAATGTCTCTCAAAGGCTTATGTGTTGAAGCTTGTACTAGTCTGAGGTGCTATGAGGAAGTGGTAGGGACCTAATGGGAGGAAGTTAGGTTACTAGGGGCATGCCCTTGAAGGGGATATGGAGACCCAGCCCTTCTCTCCTTCTCTCTTTGCTTCCTGGTGCCACAGAAAGGAGCAGCCCCTGTGCCATATGCTCTTGCTGCCACAGGCCCCAAAACAACAGAGCTAACCAACTATGGACTGAAACCTCTGCATCTATGAGCCAAAATAAACCTCTCTTCTTTTTGTTTGTCTCAGGTATTGTCACAGCAGTGGGAAGCTGACTAATACAGCTTCTGAAAGCTCTGAGCTTTGATTCAAGCTCTCTCACTTTCCCAGACCCATTCCAAATCCTTAGGATATGATGTGGTCTGGCCTTGCTTGACTCAAGTACTCAGGTGTGGCTAGAGAGGTGGTTCTTGCTCTGTGGATAGGGATTTTGGGGCACTACCCATACCGATTAGCTGAGAAACAGATCCCAGAAAAGTGGAAGGAGCTGGGCAGACAAGCCCATAACAGTCACTTGTTGCAGCCGTTAAAACATACTTTTTCAGCACTGTTCCCTCCCAGCCCCTTCATAGTACTTTGTGAAGCAATAACAGATCTTTACTTCTTTCCTTACACTCTCTGAAGGCTGCTCTGCATCCTCCCTATCAGCCAGTAGAAACTGTACTCATCTTTAAAGTCTCTTCTCTAAAAGGCCAGTTTTCCCGTCTTTCCTCTATGGCCATACAACATTCTGTTGGCACAGTTTGCCTTGTTCTGTTACTATTTTTGTACCTATCTTATTGTTTCACAGACAATAGGTGCTCTGCTGACCTACTCAACTGGAAATGACTTACTCAACTTTTTATCCACTCTGGTACCTTTCAGAGTAGGGTTTGAGTTCAACTTTTTGAGGCTTATATCTTCTTAAATAATCCCAAACTGAAGAAAATGTTGACTTTTGTAGAGTTCCTTTTATACAGGAAATATGGAATCTACTTTTATGAAAATTATCATATATTTCATAAATATTGATTTCCACAGCTATAAGCAAAGTTAAAGTACATTTGTAGAGTGGTATTAAAGCAAAACTTTAACTTTTTTGAACACGAAAAAGAAATAAAGTACAGCCTGTGGGGTACTGCACTCCTATGATCCCAAGGAGTTGTAAGGTGGAGGCAAGAGGATAGTTAAGTTTAAGGCCAGGGGCAGCCTCTGTCACTTAGCAAGATCCTGATTCAAAATTTTAAAAAGTTAAGAAAAGACATAAAAAAAGAAATAAAGTCTTTTCAAGATTGTTCATTCTTTTTTTGTACTAAATTAAAAAAAAAAAAAGACTATGACAAAATGGCCTAAGATAAATGCCAGGAAAAGATTAGAAAATTGACATACTAAAAAAATACTCGGATTAGTATTTGTGCAAAGAATTTATTAAAAGGCAAGACACCTCATCATCTAATTTCTTTCTCTCTAGAACTATTAATTAACATTGTTCCCTGAACTCTGCTAAACTCCCCTGCTAAAAGGAGGAAAGTAAATACAGTACTGCATTGGAAAACTGGTTCATTTCCACAAAACTGTTGAGAGGTTTGAGCCTTTGTCAAACAGGAAACACTTGCTAAGGAACTATTCCTAAACTATTAGCAACTATATAAAAGCTTTTTATTTAAAAGTATCCTCCTGGGAGACTGCGCTGGAATGTGCAGCAGTTTTTAAAAAGGCACAGATTTGGCTCAACTGTAAATATTAGGTGCACAGAGGCAAAGCCATTGTGTAGGGCAGGGGGTGGAGCGGGTAGGGTCCTGATTCTCAATGTTGATAGAAGTAAACTCATTTCTCTTGGTATTTATTTTTTCTACTACAATTACAGTTTTACTAAGAAAAATATCGGCTGTGTTCTCATCTGGGTTTCCAAATTTCGGTGTCTGCACAAAAAAGAAAGCTTCTCATTTACCTAAAAGAATCACCTTTCAAGCCAGGCGCGGGGGCACACAGCTGTCATGCCAGCAGTGTGGAGGGTGAGGCAGGAGGATCTAAGTTGGAGGCCAGCTTGGACTACACAGCCAGCCTCTTTCTTTAAAAGAAAAGAAAAGAAAGGAAAAAGAAAAAGAAAAAGAAAAAAATCTGCAGAAAAAACAGGCGAGTCCAGCCCCCACCGCCACCACCTCTTGAGAATCTGGCTGGGCCGCAGGTCGCTGGGGCTTGCTCTGCACAGTTGGTCCTGGAACTGTGGGCTCCCCCAGGGCCGCCGTGTTCATCGGCTTTCCTGGGTGGGGACGCTCCAGACCAGTAAGCCACACACAGAACCCAATCTTGGACTTTGAGCCAAGCCCTTCTAGTTTGCTTTTTCCTCTATTGTAGGGATCTTTACCAATCCAACTCACAGCTTCTCGCCGGCCCCCAGGTCCTGGCCAAGCCACCTGCGCCCTCGGGGGCCCCACGCGCAGTCGGAGCGGTGTGGAAGGTCCGTGGCCACTGTGGGGAGAGACGGAAACTACAACTCCCATCAGTCCCCGCAACCGGCTCCCCCTCCTCCCGCAGCCAGTGGCCGGGCGGTGCTGAGCTTTTATCTGCGGACCCAGCCGTGAGGAGCCAGAGCCCGGCTGTCTTCCCCGACGGCGGCGCCTTTACCGACGGCGGCGGCAGCGACAGCAGCGGCAGCGGCAGCTTTGCGCTGGGCTCAGCCTCGGCGTCCGCGCCAGTTCCGAGCCCGCGGCGCCCCGCGTCAGCCCCGCGCACAGCTGGAGGATGGTCATCCGCGTGTTCATCGCCTCGTCCTCGGGCTTCGTGGCGGTGAGCGCTGCGGGGCGGGCAGCCGGTGAGGGGCGCGGGCGCGGGGCCGGGATCCTGCGGGGGCGCGCGGCGCGTCCGTCCGCGGGAGCCCGCGCCCGGCAGGTGATCCGTCACCCTGGGACAACAATGAAAAGGGCGGGGAAGAAAGGTGGGTGGGGGACCCCGGGCTCACCCGCACGCCCACCCTGCGCTGCCTGAGAGGGAGCCGTGCGGCGGGAAAATGGAATCCCAGAGAAGCCCCCTGCTCCCGTAGTGCGTGCGGCTCGGGAGTTTGGCGTAGGGGTGGTTCAGGAGCTTCGTGGGTCCTCCTTCCCCTGGGTTAGCTCTTCCCGGCTTGGGAGCCAGTCTGCTTGTTTTGTACCAGAACTGCTTTTGGCTACTTTGGTTTGCTAACCTGGGTCCTGAATGAAACAAGTTTAGATGGGAATTTAGTTCCACTCTCTCTTCCTGTTCACCAAGTACATTTCTTTAGTTTTATACCTGGGCAGAGAGATAGTAAATCAGGTTTGTCCTGTTGTATCAGAATTGTTTGTCACTTTTTTTTTTTTTTTTTTGCCTAGGGTGCTTTAAATATTTCCACATCTTTACGTGAACATTCTTCTCCCCTGTAATGCTGTGGTAAATTTCATCTTGGGAATCCATAAATTGTGGTCTCCAATTATTTGTAGCTGTTCCCCTTGGTGAATAATTTTTCTTCTCCCCCCCCTCCTTTTTTTCTTCTTGTTAAATAGAGATACCACACTTTTAAGAAAAAAATCCAGTAGTATACTAGATAGCCCACCGAGTAAGACATGCAACCACATGTTTTACATGATTCTTGAGACTTGATTTCCTTAGCCAAGAGTTAAACTGTAGATTCAAGAGCCCCCCTTGTGAGATAGGTAATGTTATATCAGTAAGTGCAATATTGTTTGTTTAAAATTTTTGCCTGCCCAGTAGCTCAATCAGATTTACCGAAAATTTGTTTCTTACACAGGTAGAGTGGAGGTTCAGATAAAATACTGTTTGAAAACCCCTGTAAACCACTGAAGCTTTTTATTTAAAAATAAATCACATTTAGAGCATGAAGACACTGGTTTGCACTAGAAACAATAGATGGGAAACTAATCTATCTTTTTGTGCAGGCACCTCTTAATTCTCAAACTCCTCAAAGTTTGTGGCAGGTCTTCAAGCCCATGAAAAATTGGGTTCAGGATCTAGTTAGGTTCAATATGTTAAAATTTAGAGAGTTCTGGTTTGGCTCAAGTTTGGGCTTAAATCCTATGTGTAGATAGAAGGGCTTCAAACCTGAACCTGAACTCAGTGAAAAATTGGGTTCGAGTCAACTTTTAATGTTTTCTTTTATTTAGTTTTTATTATACATAAAAATTTTAAAAAGTTAAATAAAAATATTCATCTATCTACTCATAGGATTAAAATTTTAAACCCAAACCAAACCTGAACCCTCTGCATTTTGACATGTTGAACTTGCACCTGAACCTGAACTCAGTTTTTCATGTTTGAAGCCCTGGTTGGTGTTTCTAATTATTTGTGTTTGCTTAGTCATACCTGCCTTTTATAGATTTCTCCACTGAAAGTGCAGTCCATGTGTTTGGAACCTGATTGTTTCATGAATACATTTATTCAAATGTACTCGTGACTATTAAGCTTTTAGTTTTACCATGAACTTGCCTGCTTCAATAATTGTTCCAAAAGCATTTTCTTGATTGTATGAGGGATGCTTTATAACATTAAGCTTGGGCTATGATGGGCAAGTCACAAAGTTGAGGTAATTACTTGGGTTATCCTGTCAGTAGGTAGTGTATCAAGATAGTTCTGGAGTCCTGCATCCCTATTTCATCAGTTCCACTAACAAATATTTATTGCCTGCCTACTATATGACTTTTTAATTTTTAAATTTAATCTTATATATTTTGCACATGACACTAATGTTAAGAAACTTAAGTTTTGATGCAGGCACTGGCTAGTGAAATAGGTTTGGACTAGTACTCCATCTCTGAGTTTCTCTTCTGTAACATGAAGAATTTTGATGAATAACTCAGAATTGCACTGTTCCTTTAAAATGCTTTGATTTTTGTCAGTTGAGTAAGTGTAGGTGAATCCTCATAGCAGCTTCTTTTACTTGAATGGTGTATCTATTAGCCTCAAAGTGGATTTATTCTTTTTCTAGGGCCTCTAGGCTAGGGTTTAGCTCAGTTGGTAGAGTGCTGCTCTGCACTCTCTGAGGACCCAAGTTTGATCCCCAGCACTACACAAATGGGAGACATACGTGGCAATCCACTCCCAAAGCAACCCCTAAACAATCAACCATTGAAAATCTTATGAGGGTCTTTATGAGTCAGACCTGACTCAAAGGTACCTACCAACCAACCAAGGGCCTCTTACTGTGATGTCTCAGATCTCACTGCACTGCCTGGTAGCATGTGTTCTGATGTGGTTTCATTGAGCTGGAAGATCTACTCAGTTACCATATATATACAGTTAGTGAACACCAATTATCTACTTTAATGGTCTGCTGTTTGAAGAACCAGTCTTTTCCTCATTCATTGACTCTTGCTAATTATAATATTATCTCCTTTGTTAGTACACCATTTTTTTCTGCAGTATTGATACTTTTCATGATGTTAAGCTTATATGCAAGAAGAATTATTTCTTAGAAATAATGAAGATGTTTTGGTCAACTTTTGGGTTGGGGAGGTTAATGGGGCTTGCAGTACTAAGCTATATTAAGCTTTCTTGAGAAAACTTTATTTTCCCTCCAGCAGTATTTCGTTGACTGTTGGTACTGTTTTACCCACTGTGACTAGAAAGTGCCTGGGAGGACAAATAATTTGATTCCCAAATAAGTTTGGTTTTAGCTGAAGTTTATTAAACCACATGGAAGGAATGTGACTAGAATTGGACTTAGCTAAGTAAGTCCCAGGGATTTACAAAAAGATGCTGTGCTCCAATTAGCAATACATTTAAACAATTTAGAGACAGTCTTCATATCTTGTTCTGATTACCCTGAACTCCAGAGTCTCTACAGCTAGAATAGCTAAAATGAGGTGGTAATTGCCCCTTCATCCTTCCTGGCTCCAAGTGAAGTATACTTTTACTAGGGTAAGAGCAATGCCACATTATTATGCCACAGATTCTCTTCTCTCTCTCTCTCTCTCTCTCTCTTTCTTTCTTTCTTTCTTTCTTCTTTCTTTCTTTCTTCTTTCCTTCTCCTTTGTTTATTTTCTTACAATACTGGAGTGGGGGTGTCTATTTTGAGACAGGGTCTTGCTAAGTTGCTCAGGCTGCCTCTGGCCTTGAACTAAGGATCCTCTTGCCTCAGCCTCCTGAGTCACTGGGATTTCAGGCACGGGCCACTACACCTGACTGGGAAAATCAGATTTAATTTATTCTGAATATGTGCTTGAAAGGGGAGGCCTTAGGAACTTTTCCCAAGAAATATGTTAATTTGTCTTTTTAAATATAAAACATTGACTCAGTCAATTGTTTAATTCATTTATTCATTCAGCAGTATTTTTGTAAGTATCTACACCTTGTGCAGCTTTGTCCTAGGTCTTATGGGGAGCCAGAGGAGAATAGAGGGTGTGGTCTCTGTCTTAAGGAATTCACAGGCCAGGTAGGGAGATGAGATAGGAAAGGTAAAACCTATAGTGATAAAGTGCAGCCCAAGCAAATGTGCCTCTTTCAGGAACATTCTTACTAGACATAGAAATAAATTTGGCAGTGGAGGGATTCATTGCAGGATGTCAGATAAGGAGGAAATACGCTAGAAATCATAAAATATGCATACTGGAGCCTCAGGCAGATGGCAGGGAGAGGAACTGAGATAGATTTGGAGTCTGGAGAGAGTTCGTGAGCCCATTTTGCTCAGGCTGAAAAGGGAGGAGGTTTGGGCGGGAGGGGTAGGCAATAGAGATCTCCATGGACCTTCCTTGCAAAAAAGGTGGACCCTGAAGGCAGCCTAAGATAACAAACTCTGGTGCTCAGTGTTGCAGAGATTGTTGTTGTTCAGTATCTGCTGCTTGGAGCCTTTTTGTCCCTCAGGGAGTAAGGTGCTGTATGCCAGGGAGGGACTCCTGGCCTGTGATTTCAGAACAATCGTGTGTGTGTGTGTGTGTGTGTGTGTGTGTGTGTGTGTGGTCGTACTGGGGGATTGAACCCAGGGCACTCTACCACTGAGCTATACTCCCAGCCCCGTTATTATTTTTGTTTTCAGATGGGGTCTTACTAAATTGTGCAGGCTGCCTCTGGGCTCAAACTTGCAATCCTCCTGCCTCAGCCACTCAAGTCTCTGGGATTATAGGTGTATTCCATGATGCCCAGCTTTCAGAAGAATCTTTACCCTTTGCTTGCCTTAACTAAAATTTCTCAAAAAACAAAGCGTTTTATCCTTCATTACAATTCATGGGCTTGGTTAGAGTTGGGGGAAAACCTAAAGATTTTTTTTTTTAAAGAAGTCCAGCCACCTAATGTTACAGAAATGGGCATACATATGAAGTGGCTTCTTTATCAAGATTAGAGACTGGATAAAGGACTGATGCTGAGTTGGGGGATATTTTCATGGGGCAGGTGAAATGAGCAGGACAACAGTGAATCCCTGAATGTTGGGGAGCTATTATCACTGGGATCAAGAGTCAAAAAAATTGGAAACAGAGCTGGAAAATATGGAGCTTTGTATAGGCCTGTGAATTGTTTTCAAGTGAGGGTGGGGACTTTGCTCAGAGTTCTCTTGCTCTTTGCAACTGTAACATGTATACCTACTGCTCTGTATGATTGATTATTATTTTAAGCATACAATTACCTGTCAAGCTGTTGCTTCCCCATGGAGTGTATTTGGGGAAGCTTCATTGTGTAAAGAAGCCTCAGAAAAGAGTTCCAAAGCAGTTAAAGCCAGGATATGGTCATGTTCAACAGACAGGATTATTTCCTAAGTTACTCTAATGCCACAAAGACCTAGTGAGTGTATACCTGGGTTCTTCAGGATCTTTAACTCATGGAATCTTCACTGTCCCATGGCAGGTGGTTATTGCCATTTGACAGATGAAGAGGTCGAAGTGAACTGATTTGATTGAGATCATACTCAGTAGGTGGTATGATCCCGAGTTAAATCCTGGTGGGCAGCTGGCTCCAAAGCTTATAGAGCAGGAGTTCTTCCTTGTGGTCTCTCTCCTGCCCTAGGAGAATATCAGGGACGCTTGACGTCTTGCAGTGTGGATGACAGTCCACACAGAGAACTGTTCCACCCATGGTGCCAGTGGTTCCATGAGCAGACTGTGTGGATACCCTGGAAGGGGAGTGTGGCACCAGTTTAGGGGTGAGGTCAGAGCATACAAGAAGTGATTGTTGTTAGGTGCCGTTGAGTCAGTGTCCGACTCATAGCGACCCCATGTACAACAGGTGAAACAATATTGTCAGTGCTTCTCTGCTATTCATAGGGTTTTCAATGGTGGATTGATTTTTGGGAGTGTGTTGCCGGGTCCTTCTCCTAAGCCTACAGTATCTGGTGTTCCCAGGTGGTCTCCCATTCAAGTACTAAACAGAACCGACTCTGCTTAGCTTCCGAGATCTGATGGGATTGGACCCACAGTGCTATGGCTGCAGGCACGAGAAGTGATGAGGAGAGGCAAAAATAAGTTGGGGATCCGAAGACAAGGATATAGTTATCATGGAAGGCCAAGCTGAGAAGACCTGGGTATTCATTACCTAGGGCTGCCATGAATGAACAAAGTACCAAAAACTGTGATACTTAAATAGGAAATTTATTTAATTATTCTTAAAGCTAGACTTCCAGGATCAAGGCATTGGCATGGTTGCTTCATTCTGAGAGCTGGGAGGAAGAATCTGTTCTATGCCTAACTCCTAGCTTCTGGTGATCTCTTGGCAACCTTTGGCAATCCTTGGCTTGTAGATGTGTCACCCTACATGTTTATGTGGCCTTTTCTGTGTATGCACATCTGTGCCCAAATTTCCCCCTTTTCATGATGATATGGTTGTATCAAAGTAGAGGCTACCATAGTGATCTCATCTTAACTTGATCATCTGCAAAGATCCTGTTTCCAGGTAAGATCACAATAATAAGTACTAGGGTTTAGGACTTCACTCTCTTTTGGAGGAACATAATTAAACCTACAATAGCATAAAACATGAGAGTTGAAATAAAAAGACTTAATTGATGACATTTTCCCCCTTTAGCTGGAAAGACTGGGCAGATTTCTTAAGTCTTAAAGTCAGCAGTTAGATATCAAATATATGGAATTATAGTCTATGTGTAAGGTCTGTTGCTAGGAAGAGAGATTTACTAATATCCCAAGGGAAGTCCTGGCCTCAGTTTTCTTAGTACATTTTAATATTTCCTAGATTTGATATTTTTTCCAGTCCACAATAGCATTTGAACTTATAAATATAATTGAGGGCATGAATTCCTTTATGAAATTGGGGACTTTTATCTATTTGTGTTTGGATACTTTATTTTATTCTATTGTTTTTTGTTTTTATTGAGACAGAGTCTCACTGTGTAGCCCAGGCTGGTCTCAAGCTCACTTTGTAGCCCAGGATGGCCTTGTACTTGTAACTCTTCTGCCTCAGCCTCCCAGATGCTCGGATTACAAGCATGCACCACCATGCCTCGCTTGGGTACTTTAAATAAGCATTTCAGTCCATCTGAGGAACTAAATTTTGACAGCTATTTATTATATGAAGTACAGAGTGGTTTCTATACTGCAGGCAGGAATTTAAGACAACATGAACCTTATTTTTTTTTCTATTTTTTAATTTTTTAAAATCAGAAGTAGAAAAAGGAGAGCAATTGTGAAAAAAGACTAAACAGTTCAGCAGGAAGCAGTATGATCTACTGATGAAAGAATATTTCTTCTTTAGGATTTTTTCATGTTTGATGTATACAATGGTCTGAAGTGGATTGTGCTATTCTCAGGCACATTAGAAATGAGTGACAGAATAAAAAATTCTAGATTTATAGTGAATTTTTCACTTTTTAAAATAGAAATTGACATGATTTACTAATTGTACCAGGGTTCCAATTTTAAGAGGTGTTATCTATGCATTACTTTTCAAAATCAAGTTGAGTTATGGTAGCAATATATAGTATGACCTCTTGTAATTGCAGAAATGTGACTTGTATTCATCTTTTGTTTTCTGTATATACTGAGCATTACAATTTTAATATGTTTTTTTCCTTTCTTAAAATGTATACCTTTTTTGGCACCCTCTGGGTATGTGAAATTCTAAGATGTTTTATTTTGAAATTAAAAAATGAGATCAAGAAATTGTTTACCTAGCCGGGCACGGTGGCACACGCCTGTAATCCCAGCGCATGCCTGTAATTCCAGTGGCTTGGGAGGTGGAGGCAGGAGGATCGAAAGTTCGAGACCAGAAGCAGTCTGCATAATTTAGCGAGACCCTGTCTCAAAAAAAGTTAAAAAATGGCCTGGGGTACAACTCAGTGGTCCAACACTTGCAGAGGATGCAAGCACGAGGCCCTGAGTTCAACCCCCAGTACTGGGAAAAAAAAAAAAAAAAAGAAAGAAAAGAAAAGAAAAAAGAAATTGTTACCTGCTGCACTTTATTAAAGAGTCAGCTTGCAATTTCTGAACTCAGGAAACCCTTTTAGGCTTCAGCAGCCCTAGAGCAGGAACTGCTTTAATGGATATTATTGTAGCTGCAGAGTTAGAAATCAGAGTTGCTCTGATTTAAATCACATTCCCTATTATTCTGTGATTGTTCTTATACTGGTTATCCATCATGCAAAATAAGACCTTAGTGTTCCAAATTAGAAATTTAGTGAAAATTTGCTGTCTTCTGTTGCTTTGTTTTGGATGTGATTTATCTACCAAAGATTCTTGGATATGGCAGATCCCTTAGGAGGTGGGGCCTCATGGGAAGGAATGGGGTCATGCCCACTGGAAGGAGGAAGGCGATAGTTGTGGGACCCCAGTTAGTTCCTGAGAAAGTAGGTTATTATAAAAGAGCAAGATTCACTCTTTCCTGCCCTCTGGCTTCCTGCTTGTCTTGTGACCTCCCCTCCATGGGCTTTTGCCATGATCTCATCTGCCATGATAGGATGCAGCCCTGGGGACTCACTAGAGGCTAAATGGAAGGGCAGCCTACAAAGCTGTTAGCTAAATCCACCTCACTTCTTTATATGTTACCTGGCCTCAGAGATTTTGTTACAACAATGGAAAACGGACAACTATGTATGTGAAATGGCAAATTAACATTTGAAGGAAATTTCCTGCTTTTGGTTGTGCAGAATTGTTTTGCTGGGGTCTTCTTTCTAGTTTTAGTTTAAGAACATGTCTGTGAATCTTTAATTAGGGGTTTTTAGATAGTGGCCAGGGGCTGGGATTTAACTAAAAAAGAAAAAACAAAAAAACAAAAACAAAAAAAAACACCAAGAGAAGGGCATGACAATCCACTCTAGGGGCAATCCCGAAACAATCAGCCATTGAAAACCCTATAGGGGTCACTATGAGTCGGGCACAACTCAGTGGCACCTAACAACAACAGATAGTGACCAACATGTGTCATTGCTTAGTTTTCTGGGGTTCACTGGGGTGTGGAGAGGTGAGGACTGGAGGAGAGGAGCTAGGAATAGGAAGCCTAAACTTGCTGGCAACTGAGCAATTTAAAGCAGTGCAGCTTCCTTGCTGTCTCCTCTTAATAGGCTTATCTGAGCTTATCTGCCAGCACTGGCAAGTTACTCAGGACCTGGTCCGAGGTAATTTGAAGGGTTAGTATTGTTATTTCTGTATATTTGATTATTTTCCCCTTCAAACTCTAAAAAAGAAATCAAGCTAGGAAAAATGCTTAATTGACTGTTTCCCTTCTGGAGTCATGAAAGCTTTGCAGTAGGATAGAAAGCTGAGGTGCCAGTGTGCAGGCCAGAGGGGCCCCTCCCACCCCTAAGCGGAGTAGTTTTAGGCTGATGCAGCCTCTGTTACCATTTGGCCCATCCAATCCCTTTGTTACCATTGATGGCTTATTCTTGAAGGGGTCTGACTCTTTGGGGCCGGCTCAGTATCTGGCATGAGGCAAGGAGAGGTTTCCTGGAACTGACCCCTGAAAGTGGAGGAGGAGGGCGAGGTGGACGGCGGGGTGTGTCTGCTTGTCATGGACCTTTGTGCCCTCTCTGCCAGCTTTCTGAACCTCCTTGCATCAGAACTTCTGAAGCAGAAGTAGAACGGGGGCTTTGGCTGAAGTGGACGGCTCTCACCACTTCAGAGAGTATTTTCCATTTCCCACCAGTGAATCGTCCAAACCTGGAAATGGGTTTTTGTCATGTTGAATCTAGTAGCTGTGGAAGTAGAGAGCTGAGAATAAGAGACTCAATTAAGTAACTTGATTGACAGGTCAGTACAGTGGTATTTGTGAATGTGGTGTATAAATCAGCAGCTATTGTTGCATACCAATGTAATATTAAAAATAATGCAAAACAGAACAAACAACAACAACAACACACAGTACAGCAACAGCCAGCAACAACAACAACAACAACACACAGTACAGCAACAGCCAGCACAGCTTTTGATTTAGTTTGTTTTCCTTTTGTGAGTTCCACAAGGAGTGGGAGTATGGTCGTCCTCATTAATGACATTCCCATGTGTATTGAATCTCACTGGTTCCCTGCTTTAATAATTATGCTCCTTGGCACAATTCCTTCGAAGGGGGATTACCATATTGACAGGAGTTTGGGGTTGTTTTTTCCTTTTATGATAAACTACTTACTAGCCAAATCAGGTGTTTGGATTTAGTATGTGCTGATTTATTTAATTCTGGAGAAGGTCTATATTCAACCCCTACCCCTTCGTGTGTCCCATTTGTGGGATACCTGTCATTGGAGGGCAGTGCACATAATGGTTAAATCAGGGGCTGAGTCAGCATGCTGGCTCTCCCACTGACAAAGGACGTGACCTTAGGCAAGAAATCTCAGCCTCTTCATTTATCAAGGTGGGGTAGGAATGATACTTTATATACAGTGTTGCTATGAGACTCACATAATCAGGCATTTAGCAGAATACCAGGTACAGAGTCAGTACTCAGTGCATGTTACCTGTTATTACTATTATATCAATATTGTCTTCAGTTGTAGTAGTAGTAATAGCAGTAATAAAAAATCATGACCTTGCACTGTGTAAGGTGTTTTGTTGTTGTTAGGTGCCCTTGAGTCAATATCTGACTCATAGTGACCCTACGTACAACACGCAAAACAGTATTTATTGTCAGTACTTCTCTGCTATTCATTGGGTTTTCAGTAGCTGATTGTTTTGGGGGGGAGTGGGTTGCTGGGTTCTTCTCCCAAGCCTTTAGCACCTGGTGTTCCCAGACGGTCTCCCATCCAAGTATTAACCAGGCCCAACCCTGCTTAGCTTCTGAGATCTGATGAGATTGTTCACCACAGTGGTATGGCTGCAGGTATGCAAGGTCTTTAGCCATTCAAAAAATTACATATAGTCCATAGTACATGATCAGCTGAGATACATTCTTGTATAATTATTATTTTTTTATTTGCAGTACTGGGGGATTGAACCCAGGGTCTCACATATGCTGTACTACTGAGCTGTATCCTCAGCCCCTTTTGTATTTTTTATTTTGAAACAGGATCTTGCTAAGTTGGCCAGGCTTCCCCTGGCCTTGAACTCACAATCCTCTGCCTCAGTCTCCTGAGTCACTGGGATTATAGGAGTGCATGGTGGTACCTAGCTTCACTCTGGTATAATTTTAGGAGAGTTTTTAGTAATTGTGTAGAGGACTTTCTACATAAACATGGATTAATAAGAGCATTACCATTTGAGCATGTTATCCTTAAACATACCACTTCATTAGAATTCTGCTATAATTTTTTAACATTTTATAGGTACACAGCATGTTGTAAATGAGTCATTCAGACCATATTTATGCACTCCCTACAACACATTTACTACTATGCAAATGACCACAAGCCTTTGCATATGTAGTACCCGGTTTTAGTATCTGGCTTGATTTAAAGTTTCTCAAACTTGACACATAGATGTCATTCCAAATGACATCTCTGACTAAGGGACAATGGTTGCCTGGACAGCTGGGAGAGGGGTTTTGGAGCCTTGTGTGGGATCAGCAGGAGAAGGGGTGATGGTGGGTACCTACTGAGGCACCTGAGGAGGGAGCATCAGGCTGACGTCATATGCTTGCCATGCCTGACTCAGACTCTGTGCATTGGGACTTTTAGATTTATGTACCTGAATGTGGACTATTTTGAGTCTGTGAGTACCAAGGAAAAGGAATATGAGACACGGAATTGCATTGATGGGTACCATCCTCTGCAAACAATCTCCCTTGTCTCACACTCCAAACTGGAGGTGTGGAGTGGCAGAAAAGGCCAGGATTTCAGTATTCAATGAACATGACTGGTATGTCCTAGAATTTTGACTGTGAAATTTGAATACTGTGGCACATAGACTGGGCACTTTCAGTTCTGACAGGTGGACAGGTAGATGATGGAAAAAGAGGTCATGGGGATTAGCGAAAAATATGGTGTAGGTAGGAGAAAAAAACACCTGGAATAGGTGGACTTACTGTGTTGAGCTTTGGGACTTTGAAAGGGCAGGTAAACAACTATTATTTATCTGTGCCCAGCAGTGTGGTAGGATTTTTCCTGCTGGTTGTTTAATTCTTACAACTGGCCTACAAACTATGATTCATTATACCCATTTTACAGATGAGAAAATCGAGACCCGAGGTAGTTACATACAATGCCTCAGATCAGTTAGCTCGAATGGTGGAACTTAGATTCTAAATATTGTCTTTTTATTTTGTGTTCTATGGTGTTTCCATGATCCGTCGTTGCCCACCAGAAGAGCTCCTGAGCAGACACCAGTGAGGATCTGGGTTGTGCTAATCCAACAAAAAGCTAGAATAACAGCGTATGAGCTCCAGGTAAAAACAAGGATGGGGCAAGATTCCCAAGGAGCAGTTCCTCGTTCTCCACTTGGCTGTTGAATAGGTCCAGTTGTAGGGACGGTGTCCTTAGGGCAGGTGAAAGCAAAGGCTTTTCTTCGGCACAGACTGGTAAATGCTAAAATGAATATGGTTTGAAATGGAAAGCTCATCTTTCATAATAATGACTACTATTCATGCCATGTGCAGGAAGCACTAGGGAGCTTTGTGTTTATTTGTATTCCTTGAAGTAACTCAGTTTAGTGGCCTTTCATATCCCCAACCCCATTATAGAGCAAGAAACCAAAACATTAAGTAACTGGCCTTATTGGAGAAGCCTAAAGGTCCAGATGCTCAGATCAGTGTCATCCTCTTCCTATCAGCCATGACATAGAGAAAGAATAAAAAAGAGAAATGAGAATAAGTGGTGGTCCAAAGGGACAGTTAAATGTTTTGTTGGATGTCCAGAAACTAAAGATGTGACTTACCTAAAATGTATTTCTCCTGCTGTGTGTGATAAAGTTGGGTAGAACTGACTTGATATGTTATACTGGAGGGAGTGTGGTGGGATGAGAGAGTAGCAGATTAATAAGGGAGAAGAAAGGTTGGCCAGAGTGGCTGGACCCCAGAGATGAGGTTAAAGGCAAAAAGCTTTAATATATTAGGGCCTTTGAGGCAAAAAGATCAACTGGGACAGATGGTAGTGGTGGAGATTTGTATACCTTATCTTTTCCACCCTGGACCTTGGTTTCCTGGAGAGAAAGAACTAGTCTCCGTGAGCTGATTATTCCGTTTTCTACTCTGCAAAACAAATGTCTTGAGGGTGGGAGGAATTTATCAGTATATTGCAGCCTCCTGTGGGAGTTCAGTGCAAGAGAGGAAGTAGATAGGTCCAGGTCATCAGTATTGGAGAGCCTGGCAGAGTATAGACAGCCTCTGAGAGTAAAGGAAAAGCCACAGAAAATGCACCCAGGAAGGCAGGATGGAAGGCAGGAAGCTCACAGGTGTGATCAGCAAAGCTGTTGTTAGTTAACTTTATCTGTCTAGCTTAATTGTTCCAACATTTTTGTGCTTTGTTTATTATAAGCTATCTCTCTAACATCATATTCTTTACAAGGCTCTCGTAATCTCAGAAATTTGGGAGGTACAGGTAGGAGGATCACAAATTTGAGGCCAGATTCAACCTGTATAACTTAGTGAGAAGCTGACTCAAAATAAAAAATGAAAAACAGGCTAGGGCTACAGCTCAGTGGTATAGCACTTACAAAGTATGTACAAGGCCCTGGGTCCAACCCTCAAGTAACACACACGCACACACACACACACACACACACAAACACACACACACACAACAAACATATAGGAGATGGAAGAATTTGTGTGATATAGGTGAGGCAATATGTGGAAAGAAAGTGGCCCTCTTTCCATGTACTGCATAGGTTTGAATTATGGCTGGGTACCCTAGTTGTGCATGCAGCCATACCACTGTGGCTTCCGATCCCTTCAGATATCAGAAGCTAATAAGCAGGGTTGTGCCAGGTTAGTATTTGGATGGGAGACTGCCTGGGAACACCAGGTGCTGTTGGGTTGGGAGAGGAACCTGGCAACCCACTCCCATAAAACAATCAGCCATTGAAAACCCTATGAATAGCAGAGAAGCATGACAATAGTGTTTCCCTTGTTGTACATAGGGTTGATATGAGTTGGATATAGATGCGATGGCACCTGACAACAACAACAACAACTCTAGTGGTACCTGGATTTGAATTATGGCTCTAGTACCGCAGTGGGCAGGGAGGCTTAGCAATTCCTTTCACTTTTGTGGATCTCATAATTCCCATTTGTAGAGTTGTTGAAGCTTGATAAAATGAGAGCTGCCATCATCATCATCATTATTATTATTATTATAAAGAGTATCATTTAAATTTAGTGCAGCAATCATTCTCTGGTCTTTGTGATTTTTCCAATTTTGATTAAAATTTAATTAAGAAGAAAAATTGTTATGATAATCAAGTAATAGGTCCTGAGTTAGATGGAACATAGTCTTATGAAGAACCAAACTAACATTGCTTATTATGGCTAGTGTAGATTAGAAGTCATAGTCAGCTGCTGAGTCTGAAAACTTTTCTTTTATAAATTAACACAGTGTTTTGAAGTTTTTGAACAAATATATTTGAAATACTAGCAGATGTGTCTCACAAGCAAACATAATCTAGATTTATGTTTCTTGCTGAGACATCTGAAGATCTTTGATCCTGGTGCCTCACTCCATCAGGCCCCATGGTGTGGATACACCAGAGCCAAGCGGTGGTGGTTCCTGTACCCTTGGGGTCTCCACAGGCCCCCACTATTCCCAGGCTTTCCCAACTGTGAGCCATTTGTTATTGAGCTTTTGCTTTTTCTTATAATAGAATGCAGTTTTTGGCAAGTATTATCTACGAGAAGTGGGAAACGCCAAGGTTATGTTAAGAGAGTTTTATGTGTTTCATGTTGAATGGGAATCCAGGAAAGTTATTTCGTGAAAGGAAGGAGTAATAGCCCTAAGTGGTTATTAGATGTTTGTTGGCTTTATTCCTTTATATTCACCACTTGACTTGTGTGGGCATTTGAACATTGCACTCTCTGTGAGGCTTATAGGAGTTAAAAAGTAGCTGTTTGCTGTGTGGTGCTGGTTTAGTGCTAACCTCCTAGTCATTCTAATCTTAGAACTGCTGCTCTGAGGTTATTATATTCCAGGATGGAAACTGCTTTGAAAATCTTAAAAATGAATTTATTTTTTCTTAGGTTTTTGTGGTTGTTGTTATTGTTGTTCTTTCTTTCTTTCTTTTTTTTATTCTTCCCTGTGACAGGGTCTCGCTATAAAACCCAGACTAGCCTCAAAATCACTATGTAGCCCTGGCTGGTCTCAGATTTGCATTGATCCTTCTCCTCCAGCTTCCCAAGTGCTGACATTACAAGTATCTACCACCACACTTGATCATACCCTAAGCCAGGCTACTGTTAACATCTAGGATGGCTGATTCTTTCTTGTGAAGGACTGTCTTGTGCATTGTAGACTTGGAGCAGCTTGCCGCGTCACTGGGTCGTTCCCTATCCCCAGTTGTGACAATCAAAAATGTTTCCATACATACTGAAATGCACCCTGAGGGTAAAATCACTGCATTTGAGAACCACCACTCTAATCCATAGTTGTTGTTAGGTGCCATCAAGTCGGTGCCCGACTCATAGCGACTCAACGTACAACAGGCAAAACACTGTTGTTAGTCCTTTTCTGCTATTCATAGGGTTTTCAATGGCTGATTGTTTTTTGGGAGTGGATTGCCAGGACCTCTCAAATCTATAGCACCTAGTGTTCCCAGGCCATCTTGCATCCAAGTACTAACCAGGCCTGATCCTGCTTT
Source organism: Pedetes capensis (assembly GCA_007922755.1). Classification (NCBI taxonomy): domain Eukaryota; kingdom Metazoa; phylum Chordata; class Mammalia; order Rodentia; family Pedetidae; genus Pedetes; species Pedetes capensis. The sequence continues at coordinate 71,726 of VMDO01002300.1, forward strand.
GCTTGTGAGATCTGACAGGATCGGACACCACAGTGGTACAGCTGCAGGCCTAATCCATAGTAACAGAGAGGAAATCCTTACAGTATGTGGACTCAGATTGCTTTAAAACTGAAAGAAACAAGCCTTGCATAGTTGTATACATTGGGAGCTGAGGCAGTACTTGAGGGGTGAGGCAGGAGGATTTTGAGTTTGAGACCAATTTGAGCTACATAGCAAAACTCTGTCTTCAAACAAACAAACAAACAACAACAAAAAAAAAAAAACAGGAAAGAAAGAAAAAAAGAAAAATGAAGGAACTAGAGAGAACATTTATTGTCCTCTCTGAGGAGGTGTGTGAGGTGAACATGGCAAGCTCAAGCCTGCACTGTTTTTGGCCTCCTGGCCCATTGTCCTCGGCTTCTAGAGCAGTGTCTTGTACACTAGAATACTGCTTTGGGAATTGGGAGACTTGGAACCTGGTTTTGATTCTTCCATTTCCTCAGCTTTGAGGCTTTGGACAAGAAACAACTCCTCAGAGTTTCAGGTTTCTCATTGTGTTGCTGTTGTATTTAAATTGAGATATAAGTCACATAATGCAAACTTCACCTTTTTAAGTTGTACATTTCAGTAGTTTTCAGTACATTCGCTATGTTGTGTGAGTAATTCCAGAACATTTCATTACTCCAAAATATAGCCATATCCATTAGCAATGCCTCTCCATTCCCTCCCTCCTGCCCTTGTCAACCACTAATCCATTTTTTATTCTGTGGATTTGTTTATTCTGGACAGTTCATGTAAATGGGGTCATCCAATATGAAACCCATTGTCTGGCTCTGTTCATTCACTTAGTAGAAGGTATCAACTCTTCATTCTTTTTATAGCTCATATTGTGTGAATGATACAACCTCTTGTTTGTCCATTCATCAGTTGACGAATATTTGGATTGTTTCTACTTTTTGGCAGTAACGAATGTTGCTCTGAACATCCGTATATAAGGTTTTGTTTGAACATGTTTTCAGTGCTCTTGGGTGTATACTTAGGAGTAGAATTGATGGTTCCTGTGGTAAGTCTATACTTACATGTAGTATTCCATTGGATGGATGCAAGAGAAATATTGTTTCTGCAGAGTTCATATCACAAATACAAAGCTAATCAAGAGTTTATGACCACCCCTAAGAGGAATGGGAATGGCTTGGGAAGAATAAGGGCTGTGAGGGATGTGATTTGTTTTTCTGCTTTTTAAATAAGTGGTGTGAAGAATCTATGCTATGGTTTGGAGGAACTGCCAAATTGTTTTCCAAAGTGGTCATTCCGTTTTACATTCACAGTTAGCAATGTATGAAGAATTCAATTTCTCTATATCCTCACCAATGCTTGCTATTATCTGTCTTTTTGATTATAGCCATGTTGATGGTCAAGTTTTCAGTGTGATTTTGATTTGTATCTCCCTAATGACCAATAATGTTGATGTTATTTTTTAAGAACTGCTGCTGCTTATGTTATTGTTATTTTCTTCCCCTTCTCCTCCTCCTCCCCTTCTTCTCCCTCCCCCTCTTCCTCCTCCTCCTCCTCCTCTTCTTCTTCTTCTTCTTCTTCTTCTTCTTCTTCTGGATCTCTTGTGGCTCTGAATTTTAAATTTCTTCTTCTATTCCACACACAAATCAATATGAATAACAATATTAAGTCTTTAGCGGATATTTATTTTGGAAATTAATTGAGTTAACCAACAACAACAACATATTTATGAGCACATTCTATTTCCCACTATTCAGCCACATTCAGAATGAGAAATGAGTTTTTGGCATAATCTTTCCCCCCACACAACTCATAATCTAATTGGGGAGAGAAAAGTAAACAGAAAATAAAGGACAACACAAGGATGTATGGACTAGAATCCTAAAACTACCTATTCTGTAGGTAAGTCACAGGCACAACTATATTTTTTTGGATGAGAGCAAGAAAGTCATATTCAGAGCTAGACGGAAAAATAGCATCTTGTGAGTTGGGAGCATGGCTGTTTTTAGGGTTCTAGAAAATTGGACTTAAATAAAAGCCTCCAATGGAAAACTAAAAGCTTTATTTTTCTTTAAAATATTTAGTGTGAACTTGTGGACTAGAACAGATGTTACCATCCATATTCCTTTTTGTTAGAGATAAATTTGATTTGTACATCCATCTGCCCTTTGCTTTAGAGCCGAGACTCTTTTTTCAGTTGTATATATTTCTGAAGTTTGAAAGCAAGACAAATATGTGCTCTGTGGTCAGTTCCAAACTGGTATGTTAATGGTTCTAAGAGATAATTAACTGAGATGAGATGATTAATAATTCACTTTTTGAATTCCTTTTCCATTAAAAAAAAAACCCATCCTGTTAATAAGATGTAAGTTCTGTATTAAGCTCAGAAAGCCTAAAAAACTTCACTGGCCCTTCAGAGCTCCTGGCTTCAATGCCTAGCTGTTTAGCCAGGCATTTTGGGCCCTCTGGGATCTGCTTCTGTCCCACCTTTGCACTGTTTTCTCTCGCTATTCTTTTGGCTGCTATATAAATACACCAGGCTTCTTCTTTCTCCCCTCTGGTTTCCTATGCCTTTTTTCCTGCCTGTGCTCACCCTACATTGTGACTAGTCATGTTCCTCCTGTCTTTAGAGCCCAGTGCAGAGCCATTTCCCCAAGGAACGTTCCCCTGTGTCCCTTTCCCTTCACTATCTAAACTGGGGCGGCTCTCAGTGCTGCCCAGGCGAGGTTTGTGGTCCTGCGAGTTCTAAGTTCTTCTAGGCATAGGCTGTTCTGTTTATCTTTTTATTCTCCCAGGATTCCTATCAGAGAACTTTGCATGTGGTATTTCATTGGATGGATGCAAGAGAAATATTGTTTCTGCAGCTTCCATATCACAAATAGAAAGCTAATCAAGAATTTATGACCACCCCTAAGAGGAATGGGAATGGCTTGGAAAGAATAAGGGCTGTGAGGGATGTGATATGTTTTTCTGCTGTTTAAATAAGTGGCATGAAGAATCTATGCTATTAAGATGATTTTAGTGTGTTATTCTATTTAGAGACCACACTTCTAGAATCTACATATGGAATGAAGCTGGAGACTTGGAAAGGAGCAGGAAAGCCACTGAGAGGCAATTGGCTGTTTACTGTCAATCCTGCAAGGCAGGGGGTTGCTCTTGGGGGTGCCCTCACTTGCACTTTTGTTTTTATGTTATTGTTGCTTTTTTTTTTTTTTGGTTGTTGATGTTTTTGTTGGTTGGTTGGTTGGTTTTGAGTTTATTTGGAACAAGTCTTGCAGTGTAGCCCAGGCTGGCCTTGAACTAGTGATCCTCCTGCCTCAGCCTCCTGAGTGCTGGGATTACAGGCGAGCGCCCCGACACTCAGCTCTCACCAACACTTTTCATGAAACAGGCAAAGTCTTCAAAGCCTCACTGAGGGAATCACTGTGAGAAGCTATGGAAGTGACAGCTGCCTTCTAAAGGAAGCACTCAAGAGTTGTAGAAGCAATTTCAGACTCTGAGTATTAAAGCAGCAGACTTTCACTCATAAATGGACTCCAAGAAGGTCCGTGCTCCAGAGCAAAGTATGAAAGTGGAGTGTCATGAGGATTCTTAGTCCAGAACAGATTAGATCAGGTTTTGGTTTGATATACTCTGGTTAGCAACTCAGGAACATATATGGTGCATTTTAAAGAGTTCCTAAACTAAAAATAATTTAAAATAAAATGTAATAACATAGTTGTGGCTAAAGGCATGCATTTCAGTGATACAAAAAGCTTCCATTTTCACTTCCAGGAAAAAGTAGTGTCTTTGCTCCTAATTCTGTCCCCCACATTGCAGCTCCTTTGTTGGCTTCTAGTACTCCTACTTTCTACCTTCTGTTATAATACCTGTAGACATTTTCTCCTTGTCCTCAGAACTGTTTGTTTTGTGTTGCTTTTTAAAATATTTCTGCTGCCAGGCTTTTGTTCTCTACTCACACATTGTTGTAGCTTTGCAACTCTCCCCACACACCTCCCTCACAGAACAGCTCCCTGTCACTGGCCTGGCCCTCGAGGCCTGCCTCTATTAATGCCATTTTCTTTGTGAAATTACTTGTTACCAAGTGCTGTATCGAAGTGGAGGCCTCGTTTTGTTTCCTGTACTTCTTTATTTCGTGGGGCAAAATCTAGCACATCACAAGGTCTCATAAACACCTGTTGAGTCACTGCCTTTTGAAGAGAGTGTATTTTTTTTCTTGCCTGCTCATCACCCCCGCCCCCATTTTTCTTTGTTAATTTAATTTCTCCATAGTTTCCTTTGAGTCAAGATGGAATGGAGAAATACAGAGAAATTTGTGGTAGAGACCAGAATTGAGAACTACTCTTCAAGTTGGAGGTTATCTCAACCGGAATGTAGGAGTTCAGGTCATCCTTGGGAAGGACAAGGCTGTACAGATTTGAAGCAGATTTGGAAGCTCCCGGTGGTGGTTGTATAGGATCATTGAGTGTCCAGCCAAAGTTAGATAGTTGTCATTTTCAGTGGAGAAGACACACTAGCTGGACATGGTGTCCTCTCTGTAATCCCAGCCGTCAGGAAGCTGAGGCAGGAGGATTGAGATCTCTAGGCCCACCTGGGCTACAAAGCAAGATCATGTCTCAAAAAAGAAAAGAAAAATGGCACACTAGCATTGCATAGTAGCCCATGGAGGGAGGAGAAAGCTGATGTGGCCAATCCAAGACTGGAGCCTGGTTCGTACAGAGCAGGTAAGAGTATCTGGACTTTCTCTTAGGTATCTCAATTTATGCCTACTATGGAAATGTGGACTAATTATATTCTATAACTATATATCATATAAACTGTAATTGTGAGCCGGGTGCGGTGGCTCACACCTGTAATCCCACTGACTCAAGAGGCAGAGGCAACCTGTGTAATTTAGCAAGACCCTGTCTCAATAAAAAATAGAAGAAGGGCTGGATGTTCAGCCCAGTGACAGGGCGCTTGCAAAGCATTTGAGAGGCCCTGGGTTCAACCCCTAAGTGCTGCCAAAAAAGAAAAAAGTAATTCCCCCCAAGTTTTTTCACATGTGAACAGAAGTAGTTTTTAAATCATCTCTTAAATCTCTTTTCACACAGTTGAGGACTGACTAATACAGAAATGGAACAACATATTCCCAAACACACTGTATTGCAAAGTAGCACCTCCGGACCCTGATAAAGGCAAGGTCTTTGGCTGAAGTCCTGTAATTTGTGTCTATGGAAAAATACTATCCTCAGCAGGATTTCCTCTCTACTGCAGGGATTTTGACTAGTATAGCAAGTTTTGCTGGAACAGCTCTTCTACAAAGTATCCTCTAATTAACAGGAAGCACATGTATGAGGAGTTGTATAAAATTTGCAGTGAGAACTTGCCAAATTGTGGCATCTTAAAGTCTTACTTTATGCTTGGCTAACTTTTTTCTTTAGGAAGTAAACATGTAATCTTGACAGAAAATGTAAAAACGGTAACATCCAACCACTCACATCTTTCCTTCCATGTTTCTGCTAATGTTTTATTATGGTTTCACATCACTAAGTAATTGTTGTTGTTGTTGTTAGGTACCATCAAGTCGGTATCCAACTCATAGCGACCCTTACAGGGTTTTCAATGGCTGACTGTTTCGGGATTGCCTCGGGAGTGGATTGCCAGGTCCTTCTCCCGCTTTTGTGGTGCTGGGAATCAAACTCAGGACCTCAGAGACTGTAGCGGAGTGCTCTACCAACTGAGCTAAATCCCAGCCCCCCACTAAGTAATAGAGTTTTTTAAAAACGTAGATTAGAAGTAGATTATTAATATACTTGCTGATGGAAAAACTAGTTGGGGCCACTATATAGCATCAAACAAGTAAGAAAGGAGGCAGTCAGCTGCCAGGTACTCAAACAGCTTCTCTGAAGCCACCATACTGATCCCTGGGGGTGCGGAAGCGAAGAGATGACAACAAAAGTGGACAACAAAAGAAAAGAAAAATGACACACTAGCATTGCATAGTAGCCCATGGAGGGAGGAGAAAGCTGATGTGGCCAAGACTAGAGCCTTCCCTTCCAGCGGGGTTTGTAGTTCAGTTGGGGAAAGAGGCATAGACATAGGCATCTGTTATTAAACAGTGACAGGCTGTATATCGTGAAATGCTAGGTTCATGACAATTGGGAATATAATAGGAGTTTGATGGAGATGGTCTTGAAAGGGCAGCGATTAGCATAAATCAGGGTTTTTCCACCTCAGCACTGTTGACATTTTGAGTTAGATAATTCTTCGGGGGGGAGGTCATCCTGGGCATTGTACAATGTCTGGCGGCATCCCTTGCTTCTGCCCACTAGGTGCCACTAGCAGTTGTGACAACCAAAAATGTCTCTAGAGATTGCCAGTGTCTCCTGGGAGGGCAAAATCACTTCCAGGTGCAAACCATTTGGGAATGCTCACACTGGGGAAGAGTAAAGTGCATGGTGGATTTGGGGCTGAACCATGAAGAGTAGTTAGAAGTTGGACAGGAAGGGTAGACAATGTGGAGGTGATGTTAGTTGAGAAGAAACATTGAAGCAAAGACTCAGAAGAGTGGCTGGGGCAGATCTCACACTGGGGTCCTTGGACAAACTCGGTAAGAATGCCAATTAAGGAAATTCACCTAGAAACTTTCAGCAACTTTACAGAGTAATTTTATATTTATCAATTATCATAATGAAAACTATAGGCTTCTATTTTCTATGTCTTGTTATTTCATATTTGTAGAAATTTGTTTTCCTGTTTTATAAGAGTCTCGTTCTGTGACAGATTGGACTATTGGGACAAGAACATTAGCATACTGGCCCTTTGTTACTGACACTGAGTGTGGCCATTGGCTGGCTGGATGTTAGGTCTGCAGCAGGGAAAGAAGATGGGTGAGGTGTGGCCCACAAGGAGCAGAAGTCAGAGTGGATTCTGAGATTTCGCAGTTGCCTGACACATCTCAGGCCTCATATACAATAAATATTTTCAGTATGAAAAATGTCTGGAGACATTTATTCCAAGCAGAAGAGAATGGACCTTGGATTAAGGAAGGGGCAGCCAGTGACTACTTAGGCAATGGGAGTGATTTTAGAAGGGTAACTTAATGCCACTTAGCCTGTCCCTGTGATTTTAGCCTTTCAGGCATCTGGTTAGCTACATGAACAGTCACTTTCTGTTTGCTTGCCCTTGGACCATAGTTCCCAACTGATGATTGCCCATTTGAAACTGTTACTTAGGCATCTTAGACCTTATATGTCAAATTCTGTGTGCCCTTGCTTCTTACAGTCATAAACACTCCAGTAGTTTTGGCACAAAGTAACTGGTGTTATTTAGTGATGCTGTCTTTTAATAAAGGAGAGTACATTTTGGTTCATTTGCAGTTTCTGTGATAGAGAGAGGCTCTTGGCATTGTTTCTATATTGTTGATGATGAATCTGTAATTTGGATTTTTGTTGGACCCATAAATTAGCAGTGGTTTGAGGTTGTGAAGATGGATTGCTTGGCCTGCAGCCATGGGGCTGTATTTTCTTTAAATCTTTGGAGAGCTTGAGTTTGCTGAGACTTTACCTGTGACTTACTTTTCTCCCCCTCATCCCCAATGCAGTCCTCCCCTAATTTAATTGTCTTCTGGAACAAAACTCAGTACTCTTCAGAGAAAGATAGCAGGGTTTTATTGGATGCCAAATGGCAAGTAGATCAGTAGGATGTAATACTTAAGAAACAAACTCAACCCATAGATGTTTGGCATGCACCTATAATTCAGCAAGAGGCAGGAGGATAATGAGTTTGAGGCCAGCCTGGACTACATAGCAAGACCATGTCTCAATATAAAACAAAACAAATAAACATAGTGTTGTATGAGGTAATATAGAAGGAATTGCATTTAAAAGGAAAACAAAAAACACCTCAAAGGCTTATTAAAAAGCTCCACAGTGTTATCACTTATAAAATTTAGTACATAATAAAACATTTCTAAATATAAGAAACAGGAAAGTGTGACTCAGGAGGAAAATATGATTAATAGAAACAATAACAAATCACCCATATAATGAAATTGATAGGGCCTTATTATTTTAAAATTTCTTCGACACATGAAAATTGTATGTTTACAGAAAACCATGTGATGCTTCAATACATGTTATTAGGTGCCTGTTAAGTTGGGTCCAACTCCCAGTGATCCTATGTACCCCAAAGAAGAAAACACTCCCCAGCATTGTGCCATGCCCAGCACTATGTCAGTGCTTCTCTGTAATTAACAGAATTTTTGATGGATGATTGTTTCAGGATTGTATCGAGAGTGGGCTGCCAGCTCCTCCCATTTTTGTGGTGCTGGGGATCAAACCCAGGGCCTCAGTGCACAGAACAGGCACTCTACCAACTGAGCTAAATCCCAGCTCTTCAATATATGTATATACTATGTTCAGGACAAACGTATCTACTCAAGCACTTACCATTTCTTTGTGGTAAAAATATTCAAAATCCTTTCTTCTAGCGTTTTTGAAGTATACAGTACCTTATCACTGTCTGTAGTTGGCATTGCACAATGGCACACCAGAATTTATATTTCCTATCTAATGGTAAATTCTCCACTGTGTCTGTCACCTTGCCATGCTGTGGGGGCTTGCATGTTGCTGTGGTGCTGAAAGCTATGCCACTAGTTTCTCAGATACCAGCAGGGCCACCCATGGTGGACAGGTTTCAGCTGAGGTTCCAGACTAAAACAGACTAGGGAGAAGGACCCAGAAGGCCACTCCCAAAACAATTAGGCATTAAAAACCCTATGAATAGCAGAGAAACACTGTCAAATGTGGTGCCAGAAAATGAAACCCCCAGGCTGGAAAGCACTCAGAAGATGACTAGGGAAGAGTGCCTCCTTAAAGTAGTAGTTGTTGTTAGGTGCTATCAAATTGAGTCCAACTCATAGCAACCCTTATTGAATTTTCAATGGCTGATGTTTTGGGGATTGCTTTGGGAATGGTTTGCCACGTCCTTCTCCTGCCTCAAAGTAGAGTTGACCTTAATGACGGGAATGTAATAAAGCCCCTGGAATCTTCATTTGCTGATGTGGCATGACTTAAAATGAGAAGAAACACTGTGATTGCAACTGTGGGCTCAAACATCAAAAGATCATGTTTATGGCTCAGTGTTGGGTAATGTTTCCTTCTGTTGGACATAGGGTTGCTGTGAGTCAGATCTGACTCACCAGCACCCAACAATAGTAACTTAGTACCCATTGATCAATCTTTCCCCATTTCCTAATCTCACTAGCCTCTAATAACCACTCTTCCACTCTCAACTTTTTTGTGAGATCAACTTCTTAGATGCCACATTTGAATGAGATCATATGGTACTTGTCTTTCTGTGCCTGGCTTATTTTACTTAATATAACAATCTCCAGGGTCTGGGATTTAGCTCAGTTGGTAGAGCGCTACTCTGGAGTCTCTGAGGTCCCAGATTCGATTCCCAGCACCATAAAAATGGGAGAAGGATGTGGCAATCCACTCCCGAGGCAATCCTGAAACAATCAGCATTGAAAACCCTATGAGGGTCACTATGAGTCGGACACGACTTGATGGCACCTAACAACAACAACAACAATCTCTAATTCCATCCATCTTGTCACAGTGACAGGATTTTGTCCTTTTCATGGCTGAATAGTATCCATTGTGTATGTATACCACACTTTCTTTATCCACTCATCAGTTGATAGAAACTTAAGTTGTTTCTGTTTCTTGGCAATTGTGAAGAGTGCTGCAGTGAACATGGCACATGAGAGTGCATGTCTGTTTGACATATTGATTTCTTCTCCAAAAGTGGGATTGCTGGATCATATGGTAGTTCTATTTTTAGTTTTTTTGACAAACCTCCATAGAATTTTCCAAATAGCTGTACTAACTTATATTCCCACCAACAGTGTA
>VMDO01002300.1:81718-172795 GCA_007922755.1 Pedetes capensis
GTGCCGTCGAGTCGGTATCCAACTCATAGCGACCCTCTGTACAACAGGGGAAACACTATTGTCAGTGCTTCTCTGCTGTTCATAGGGTTTTCAATGGCAGATTGATTTTTGGGAGGGGGTTGCCAGGTCCTTCTCCCAAGCCTACAGCTTCTGGTGTTCCCAGGCGGTCTCCCATCCAGGTACTAACCAGGCCCTACCCGAGATCTGACGGGATCAGATGCCACAGGGCTATAGCTGCAGGCACCAACAGTGTATAAGTGTTCCCTTTTCAATACAACCTCACCGGCACTTGTTATCTTTTGTCTTTTGAATAATAACTGTTCTAAGTGGAATGAGATGACATCTACTTCATTGTGGTTTTGATTTCATTTCCCTAATGAGTACTGACGTAGAACATTTTTTATAACTGTTTGCTATTTGTATGTCTTCTTTTGAGAAATATCTATTTATGTCTATTGTTCATTTTTATTTAAGAAAGATATTTATATATATATATTTTTTGCAGTACTAGGGGTTGAACGAAGGGTCTCACATATGGTTTGCAAGTGCTCTAACACTGAACTGCACCCCCAGCTCATATTTTACATTTTATTTTGAGACAAGCCCTCTGATTTGCAGGCTGCTTCTGTGATCTTCCTGCCTCAGCCTCCTGAGCTGCTCAGATTGCAAGTGTGTGCCACCACTCCCAGCCTATTACTCATTTTAAAATCAGATTATTATGATTTTGTTGTTGAATATCTTGAGTTCCTTTTATATTCTGGATTATTAACCCTTTGTCAGATGTATAGGTTGCACATACTTTCTCCCGTTCTGTAGTTTGTCTCTTCACTCCATTGTTTTCTTTGTTATATAGAAGCTTCTTAATTTGTTGTAATCCCATTTGTCTATTTTCACTTCTGTTTCTTGTGATCTTGAGGATCTTATCTAAATTATTCTTCCCTGTTCTGATATCCTGAAGCATTTCACTTATGTTATCTTCTAATAGTTTTATAGTTTCAGGTCTTACATTTAAGGCTTCAATCCATTGTGAATTAATTTTTATATATGGTAACAGATATGGTCTAGTTTCATTCAGTTTCTTTGCTTGATAATAGTCTCAGTTCTCACAGTGGCAGCCAGAGCACAAGCCCTGAGTGCTTGTCACAACTTTGGTTATACCAGGCTTGCAGTACTTTATTGATCAAAGAAAGATGCAAGGGATGGCAAAATTGACTCTACCTCTTGGTGGGAGGAGCTGTAGTGTTTCATTGACAGGGTACAGATGAACACAGGGGGAGAATTTGTGGGTATCCTTTAGAACTTACTTCCATGTGAAAGAAAAAATAAATTTTTTCCCTAATTTTCCAAATTAAGAATTACTCCAAATCAATTGCTACTTATTTTTGGATGTGGTTGAAATGAAGTATTGTGGCTTAAAATTCTGTATTATTCATTTGATTTGTAAACTATGGTTGTGTACAGTGAAGTTTTAAAAAGAAAAGGTAAGAGTATTTGGTGTAGTACAATCACACTGTCATGTGTTTTTCCTTAAAATCAAACAAATCCTCCAGTTTTTTCAAGTGAACAAATGGGTAGGATTTGTGTGGAGTTTGCAACATGTCCATTGTGCCACAGGGTTGAGAATCATCTTTTTTTCTTCAAAATCTGTTTTTGTTCCTGTTCTGCACTTTTGTTTCTTGTGGCTCTGTACTCCTTTATGGACAAACACTGTTGGTAAACCCCTAACATGGCCTGCTATCTTTACTCCAACCAGGTCGTTGTTTATTGGGTCCACTAAGCCAGAGGTTAGCTGTATCTGCAGAGTGAGTTTACACGTTATGTTGGATTCTTTCCTGTTGCTATCATCCTTGTATTCTCCCTACAAGCTGCAAGAGGGCCAGCAGAAATGCTTTGATGTACACTTCTTTGTTTTCCTCTTGAGGGACTTGATGCACATCTGGAAGCAGCAAGAAGGAACAGAGATTGGAAGGGTCATCAGCCTACTAAAGGGAGATGGTGTTAGCGTTCACCTTTTATGTCCATTCCTTCTCAGTGCAGGTATCTACTGGGATTCTATAGGGCTTGCCCTAGGGATTCATGTCAAACAGTCTTGACATTACCTGGTTTACATCCTGTTACTTACTTTAATTAGAAGTGTAATTAAAGATACAGAGAAGGAATTAAGGACACAGTGAAAATATGTACTAAGGGAATACCTTACCCAACCTTGGTGCTTTTGTCACAGAAGATTTACTTTGAGAGGGGGACAATAAGTCTTAGGCCATAAGAAAGAGCAGGTTGAGTTGGTTAGGGGAAGTGGGTGGGGAAGAGCTGGAAAAAGATTTCATGGGCTGTGATCACTTTCTGTGAAGTACTGGTGCTGGAATAATGATGCATTTGAACACATGAGGGAGAGCTACGGAGCCCTTCCATCTGTGAGTCACCTGGGAATTTGTTAGAAATGCAAATTTTGTGGTTGTAAAGCTGCTTTATTGAGATATAGTTAGCATACCATGAACTTTACTCATTTGAAGCATACAGTTGAGTGGCTTTCAGGATATTTACACTCTTGCCAAACATCACCCCAGTTTTAGAAGGTTTTATCCCCTCAGGGAGTTCTCACAGCTATCTCCATCAGTAGCCCCTGTCTTCTCACTCCCTCACCCCCAGCCCATGCTGGACCACCAGGCTCCTTTCTGTCTTTAGATTCACCTGGTCCAAATAGAGGACTCACACAATATGCGGTCTGTTAAGACTGGCGTCTTTCACTTGGCATCATTTTCAGTGTTCATGTTGTAGCACAAAGGTCTCCACTGGTCCCGGGCTGCAGACTGACACTGGTGTGAGCAGCAGTGAGGGAAGCTTCATCTGTGTTTACACAGTAAATGTAGTGTCTTGAGTCACCTTGAACCCTGCCACCCCCTGCTCAGGTCTGTACCAAAAAGCTTGGGCATGGTTGTTGTACCAGATATCAGTATGATATTCATCTTTATGCCCAGATAGCCCCCCATTGTTTAAAAACATGAAATGCAAATTCTTAGCTCCACTCTAATCTTACTGAGTCAGAAACTCTGGAGGGATGCTCTCTATCCACAATGTGCATTTTAAGAAGCTGTCCAGGTGACTCAGATTCTCCAGTGAGTGGGAGGAGGGGCATGAAGCTAGAGAGGTGAGTGGTCTCGAACTTCTAGCCCTTGATGTTTACCTTCATCTTGAGGATAGTGGGAAGTTACTGAAAGGCTTTTAGGTAGAGCTGTAAAATCACCAAGTTTATGTTTTTAAAATAGATCATTTTACCTTTTCTGTAAAAAGTGTTTTGGGGGAGAATCTAGCTAAAAAAAGATACAGGAAACTAGAAGGGAGATTACAAGGCGACATGGGCTAGTTAGTAGTAATAAAGATGGGGAAAAGCCATGATTTGTTGGTTAATTATCATCAGGGAAAGTAAAAGATAAAATCCAGGTTTTTAGGTTGGGCAAGTGAGCAGGGACCATTACTAAAGTCTTCTGAATTTTCTGGCTTTCTAGTATGTGGGTGAATCTTAGTCTCTCATTCCTTTCTCTAGAATCTACTCTTTGAGACAGCTCCAGAGACAACATCGGTGGATATTTGAGTGTAGACACCCTGCAACACATCTAGAACTTTTATTAACATAAATATTAGTGTATATGCATACTAGACCTGCAGTGACCATATGAATAAAGAGCATGCACGTCTGAGAAGGTGGAAAATAGAAGTGTCACCAGAGTGGTTAGACTTAAGGTTGTGTATAGAAATCATCCCCAGTAAAGTGAATGTGCATAATTTAGAAAAAGGAGATGGTGTGTTTTGACAAGATTAGATTTGAGGTTGCAGCCAGTTCTGAAAGGAGTGCATGCTGAGATTCCAGGCTCTGAAAGTGAGATAGAGATGAGGTTGGCGGGGGAAGAGGCCTGAAACTCTGGGACCAGGAGAAGTGGGAGGGCTTTTGTTTATTTGATTTGTTTTAAATCAGGAAGCAGTGAGGAATTATGCTGTCGAGTTGGTATCCAACTCATAGCGACCCTCATAGGGTTTTCAGTGGCTGACTGTTTCGGGATTGCCTTGGGAGTAGATTGCCAGGTCCTTCTCCCATTTTTGTGGTGCTGGGAATTGAACTTGGGACCTCAGAGACTTCTGCACAGCGCTCTACCAACTGAGCTAAATCCCAGCCCAAGGAATTATAAAACTCTGAAAAGGCAGTGATATGTCTTGAGAAGAAGGGCAGTAAATTCCTGGAAGGGAGGATAGCAGCAGGATAGGGACTCTCTGTAGAACTGTGGGAAGTAGGTAAGATGTGAGGGATAGTTGAATTTACAGGAGTTAGCAACTGAAGGAAATAGAGAAGAAAGAAAAAGGAGACAACTTTATGGTTCCTAGGAAAGCGGAGTCCCAATATGACTGTCAGCTTGTCATGCTGAGAGGGCTTGTATATAGCTGTGATGCTAAAGGTTATGCTACTGGTATTTCGGGCTGGGATTTGGCTCAGTGGGTAGAGCGCTGCGCTGCAGTCTCTGAGGACCCGAGTTCAATTCCCAGCACCACAAAAACGGGAGAAGGACCTGGCAATCCACTCCCAAGGCAATCCCGAAATAGTCAGCCATTGAAAACCCTATGAGGGTCACTATGAGTCGGATACCGACTCGACAGCACCTAACAACAACAACAACAACTGGTATTTCAGATACCAGCAGGGCCACCTATAGTGGACAGGTTTTAGCTGAGCTTCCAGACTAAGACAGACTCGGGAGAAAGACCCAGCAGCCTACTCTTGAAACAATTAGCCATTAAAAACCCTATGAATAGCAGGGAAGCACTGTCAGATGTTGTTGTTGTTAGTTGCTTTTGAGTCAGCTCCAACTCATAGTGACCCTATGCATAACATAACAAAACATTCCCTGACACTGTGCCATGCCCAGAACTATTGTCAGTGCCTCTCTGCTATTCTTAGAGTTTTTAATGGCTGATTGTTTCAGGATTGTTTTGAGAGTGTGTTGCCAGATCCATCTCCCATTTTTGCGGAGCTGGGGATTGTACCTATGGCCTCAGAGAACACAGAACAGCACTTTACCCACTAAGCCAAACCCCACGGTCATATATAGTGCCAGAAAATGAACCCTCTCACAAGACTGGAAGGAATTCAAGAAACAACTGGGGAAGAGTTTCCTCTTCCAAGTAGCATGGACCTTAATGACAAGAGTGGAATATAGCCCCTGGGACCTCCTTTTGCTGATGGGGCACAACTCAAAATGGGAAGAAACACAGTGACTGCAACAATAGGCTCAAATATAAAAAGATTTTGTGCATGGCACAGTGTTGGGTAGTGTTTCTTTCTGCTGTACTTAGGATCAATATGAGTTGAATCTGACTTGACGACACCTAACAAGAAAAGCATGCAGCTGTAGCCCTGTGGTATCTGATCCCATCAGATCTCAGAAGCTAAGCAGGGTCAGGCCTGGTTAGTACTTGGATGAGAGACCACCTGGGAACGCCAGACACTATAGGCTTGGGAGAAGGACCTGGCAATCCACTCCCAAAAAACAGTCATCCATTGAAAACCCCACAAATAACAGAGAAGCACTGATAATAGTGTTTTGCCTGTTGTACGTAGGGTCTCTATGAGTTAGACTCCGACTCAACTACACCTAACAACAACAACAACAACAAGTGGAAGGAGGGTATGGCTGTTGTCACTGGTAGTGGTGGAATTTGGAGGCAGAGGGGTATGAAAGACATTGATTGTAGTCTTTGAATATAAGCAAATAATTAGACAAAATTAAACTTTTAAGCATAATTTCAAAAAATAAAGTTATCAAATTTGAGTAAAAATTTTCTAAAGTTGTTTATTTTTTAATTTTAATTAAATTTTTGTATTCTTACTTAGCTGTTTTTAAATTACACAAAGGATTTGAGGCAAATATTGTCTCAGTAACTCTGATCTGGAATGTGAAAGGATTTGACTTGTTGTCAAATCCACTCCCGAGGCAATCCTGAAACAGCCATTGAAAACCCGATGAGGGTTGCTATGAGTTGGACATGACTCAACGGCACCTACCAACAACATTCTTACTAAATTGTACACTCCCAGGGGGTGGATCTTTAGTTTAAATTGAGTTTATAGTTGATGCACTCTCAATTCTTAAATACTACTCCCATATCTAGCTCATAGCTCTCTTGGGAACATGCCAAAATATGCATTCATTACTGTGCTAATAAAATATATACATTAAAATATATGCAAGACAACTACATGAAATTAAAGTTGTTTTTTTTTGTTTTGTTTGTTTGTTTGTTTGTTTTCACAGCAGAGGAAACAATAGAGTAAAGAAAGAGCCCACAGAATGGGAGAAAATCTTTGGTAGCTATACCTCTGGCAGAGGAGTAATATCTAGGATATACAAAGAGCTCAAAAAATTAAATACCAAAGAAACCCCCAAATAATTCAGTCAGTAAAAGAGCAATTGAACTAAACAGAGGGTCCTCAGAAGAAGAAATATAAGTGGCCAATAAACGTATGAGAAAATGTTCAACATCCTTAGCCATTAGGGAAATGCAGATCAAAACTACACTGAGATTCCACCTCATCCCAGTCGGAATAGGTAGAATGAGCAAAACAAACAACAAATGCTGGTGAGAGATATGGGGGAAAAAGGAACCCTTATACATTGTTGGTGGGGCTGTAAACTGATACAGCCATTATGGAAGTCAGAATGGAGGTTCCTAAGAATAGAGCAGGGCTGGGATTTAGCTTAGTTGGTAGAGCGCTGTGCTGCGGTCTCTGAGGTCCAGAGTTCAATTCCCAGCACCGCAAAAATGGGAGAAGGACCTGGCAATCCACTCCCAAGGCAATCCCGAAACAGTCAGCCATTGAAAACCCTATGAGGGTCGCTATGAGTCGGATACCGACTCAACAGCACCTAACAACAACAACAACAAGAATAGAACTACCATATGAACCTGCTATACCATTCTTGGGCATGTACCCTAAGGATTCTAAGACATCATACCATAGAGACATCTGCACCTCTGTGTTTATTTCTCTCACTATTCACAATTGCAAAGATATGGAATCAGCCCAGATGTTCATCAATAGATGAATGAATTTTAAAAATGTGACACACAAGCCGGTCTTGGTGGTGCACACCTGTAATCCCAAAGGCTTGGGAGGCAGAGGCAGGAGGATCACAAGTTCGAGACCAAAGGCAGTCTGCATAATTTAGCGAGACCCTGTCTCAAAAAGTAAAAAAATGGGCTGGGGGTGCAGCTCAGTGGTCCAGCCCTTACAGAGCATGTAAGCGCAAGGCACTGGGTTCAACCCCCAGTACCACACACACACAAAAAAAGGACACACACACACGCGCGCGCGCACACACACACACACACACACACACACACACAGTGGAATATTATTCAGCCATAAAGAACAATGAAATTATGTCATTTGAAGGAAAATGGATAGATCTGGAGATTATTATTTTAAGTGAAATAAATGAGACTCAGAAAAGACAAATACTTTATGATCTCACTCATATGCAGAAGCTAGATTTATCTAAAAATGAAAACTATAAATGTATATGTATACAAGATCAGAAAGTACAAGAGATTGTATCTAGAGCAGTGAGGGGAATAGTGGACATGAGGTGGGAGAAACATTGAGGGATAAAGACAGAGAGAACAAGTACAAAGTACATGATATAACTGTGATAATCACGTAATAAAACTCATACTGTACATAATGCATGCTAATTAAATAACAAATAAAACAAAATAAAATTTAAAAAGATTAAAAATGTGCACAAAATAGGAATTAAAATGATGGGATACAGTATCTCTAATTTTGTTTTTTAATGATAAAGCATTTTTTTTTCTCTCACTAAAATGTTTTAATAAGAACAGTGTGAGCTAATGAGGGGTATTATAATTTGAAGATTTACTTTTAACAGTTGTCATTGCTAAAAGAAGATAATTTACAAGAATACATAGATTCAAATGAAGGTTGAGTACCACTAGAATTAAAGCACAATGGAAATTATCTTCTGATCCCATTCATTACTCATATAAAGGTTGTTACAATTTTGATAGTTAAAATCATATTATCTTCCCTGATGGGGGGCTGGGGTTTAGTGCAGTTGGTAGAGTGCCACTCCGTACTCTCTGAAGACCTAGGTTCAATCCCTAGCACCCCAAAAACAGGTGAAGGACATGGCAATCCATTCCTGAATCAATCTGGAAACCTTTAGCCATTGAAAACCCTATGAGGGTCGCCATGAGTCGGACCCTACTTGATGGCACCTAACAACAACAATCTTCTCTGATGTCTGTTGGTTATTCCAGGAAATCAGCTGAAAAATGTCACATTTTTTACATTTAAAAAACTCAGTGAAAACTTTCATTTGAAAGACTTTTAGGAGGTCAGGAAAATTTGTCTAGGTATTCATAATGACAGTTTTATAGACGACAATGTTGTTTCTATTAACAGTGTAACAATGTTGAAGATTTCTTAAAATCTATACTGTAAAATGCTTACAACCAGAAAATGATACTTGATAAGGTATCATCCTCACTTTGAAAGATTGCCTCAGGGAGGAGTGTACATGTGAGTCTGCGTAGTTTTTAATAACTAGCAGGGCTCTAGTTCAGTTGGTAGAGTGCTGCTCTGTGCTCTTTGAGGCCCCAGGTTCAATCCCCAGTATTTTTATAATGGGAGAAGGACCTGGCTGCCCATCCTCAGAACAACCAATCATTGAAAATCCTATGAATAGCAGGGAAGCACTGACAATAGTGCTGGGCATGGCAGAGTGTTGGGGAGTATTTCATTCTTTTGTACATAGGGTTGTTATGAGTCGGACCTAACTCGATAGCACCTATCAACAATAGGTAGCCAACTACTGGTAACCATTTATTGCCATGAAAAAGTCAGCAAATTTGAAACACTTAAAAAAAGAAAAAATCTTCAAAACACACCTGAATTTCCAATCTTAAGATAATGTTTTAATACATTAGCATAAGTACTTAATGGAATTTATGCATGCAATACAACGAAGAGTATAGAAACAGAACATATTTGTACTAGAACTAAAGCATCCTTCCCCAAAACTTGTGTTATTATAGCAGCTCTATAAAGTAAATTTCTACACGTTGAATGTCTGAAGGTAATATGAAAAATAAATACTTCAGGGTGATGAACTTATGGTTTACTTAAATTTAAAAAATACAAATCGAAAGGATGATTTAACATTATAAACTTGGAGAAAAGAAACCAGTGCAAGTTGGTCAAGGAGACAGGATAAAAAATGTTGACTGATTAAAAAGAAAAAGGTTAGAAGTATTTATTCAAGCTCAATATATTTATTTGTTTTATATAAACATATGAATGTGTAATAAGTACCAAGGACTAGGCTAATGATACAGATGGAAAACCAGTCTTTCCATTATTAAAGTTGTATTGTTTTAATTTGTAACATATAATAATGGTTCTTTAAAAATTGCTGCTTATTTTATAATCCACCTTTCTGACATTCTAATTCTCTAAAATGCAAGCTTCAAACTCTTGTAAGACAGCCTCTTTGTTATCTTTGACTTAGTAACCTGGTATTTGCTTTCTAGTAAAATAAGCTGAAACAGAAACAAGAGATATGCGAACAGTGCTCTGAGTAATCTAATGTTTAGGGAAGCATCATTAGAATGTTAACAGTTAGCAGATGGCATGTTAGGCTTTGTCCTACATCCCTGCCTTCCTCCCTAATAATGAAATATTTATTGGTTAAGTGGCTCAGTTAAGAATGTGTTCACCTGCAGGTAACAGAACACAACCAAGCTGAGCCTAAACAAATAGAGGTGTTGTGGTCTTTCCTAGTAACTCTGAGCTTTATTCAGGGCTTGTGTTTCTGGGATCCTCTTGTCCTTTCCCTAATGCCTGTTCCCCAGGTGGAAAGGTGGGCCCTAATTTCTACTCCTTACACCTGCATTCCAAGGAAGATCAACAGGAAGGGCAAGATGAGGCCCTGGCCCCTTAATCTACACCAGGAAGGCAAAGCCATGTGTAAAAGCCCCACCTTGCCAACCTGGGCTCTAACACCATGGCTGATGTGGATCCTGATGCTGTGCCAGCTGCAAGGGTGGCCAAGAAAACTGGAGCTCTAGTTTTTTAGCTGTCACAGGAGAGATAATGAATGGCTTTGAGGCAGCAAGTGTAGTGTCTACCATAGTATTTTCTGCCATTTGTATCTTTTTCATGACAATATGATGCTTAATGAGTCCAAGAGTGAGGTGTTGTTAAAGAATTTGCCATGAAGTTGTCTCTTTGAGGTGCCTACTAAAGTGCTGTCTGCAGCCACAGCACCCTGGCAACCAGTCGCCTGATCTCAGAAGCTAAGCAGGGTCAGCCTGCTTAGTTCTTGGATGGGAGACCACATGGGAATACCAGGTACTGCAGGGTAGGGAGAAGAACCTGGCAGCCCACTCCCAAAACAATAAGCCATTGAAAACCCTAGGAATATCAGAGAAGCACTGACAATAGTGCTGGGTGTGGCACAGTGCCAGGGAGTGTTTCATTCTGTTGTACACAGGATCTCTATGGGTCAGACCCAACTCAAGGACACCTAACAACAACACTACTCAATTGCTAGACAGTCCTCAGGGTCTCCAGCAGGGGAAGATCTGCAGTCCTGTCCTCCATTTTAACTTGAAAGGAGTTGTCGTCTTCCAGTCCTCCACCTCCCCAGTCCAGTCCAGCCCTGTCTTTGCAAATTTTGTCAAGTTATAAGAAAATCTATCCTTCCTTTTCTCTCTCCTCTGGCTTTTGATTTTTTCCATTTGAGGTACATAAAAGGCCCTAATCAGTCTCACGTTTATCTCAAGTCAGAAAAAAAGGAGCGGTGTGTTTTTAAAGTGTGAAAGTAGGTGAAATAAAGTCCTGCTACATCAAATACCTAAAGCCTTTGAAAGCACCTAAAAGGCACTTTATGCGTTTTGCACAGGCCACATCTAGGGCAGAGAAGGAAAAGCTAATACATTTGAATGAAGGAAACAATTGTCCATAGCTCTTCTTACTTAATTCTCAGCAGTGGTCCCCAGCGTTTTGGGCACTAGGGACTCACTTTGTGACAGACATTCTTTCCACGGATGGAGGAATAGGTAGAGGATGCTAATCTGACAGGAGGCAGAGCTCAGGCGGTAATACAAGCAATGAGAGCAGCTATAAATACAGATAAAGTAGACAGTATGGATCTGTAGCCTGCAGCAGTAGCCCTGTGGCATCTGATCCCGTCAGATCTCGGAAGCTAAGCAGGGTCAGGCCTGGTTAGTAACTGGATGGGAGACCGCCTGGGCACACCAGAAGTTGTAGGCTTGGGAGAAGGACCTGGCAACCCCCTCCCAGAAAATCAATCTGCCATTGAAAACCCTACTAACAGCAGAGAAGCACTGACAATAGCGTTTCCCCTGTTGTACAGAGGGTGGCTATGAGTCGGATACCGACTCGACAGCACCTAACAACAACCTAACAAATGGATCTGTAACCCGGTGGTGGGGGACCCCTGCTCTAGGGAACTTATAGGTACTGGGTTGATTTCGTACATTTGGAAACCTGAGGCTGGGAAAGAAGCTAAGTAATTTCCCCAAGGCTACCCAACTGACAGGACACTCTAAAATAAATTGTGGCAACCCCCACCCCTTCCCCACCCACCCCTCCCCCACAGTTTTCCTCATTGTCCTCTATCAGGGCCTCATTTGTTTATAATTACACTCGCTTTCTCACAGTTGTTCACAATCAGTCCCACTTTAAAAAAAAAAAAAAAAAAAAAAAAACCCTTTTACTTGAACTGATTATGCTTCCTCATTTAGTAGAGAGGCCAAAGGCCCCAGGGTGCCACATCAGCTGTGCACACTTGGAATTCAAACATGACGAGACATGCCTGGAAGCCTATGGAAGGTATCTGGCAGGGGCTGCTTAATTATATAAGTTAATTGGCAGACTCCTGGGAAAGAACTAATCCTACAAAAGAGTAGAGGCAGTGGAGGCAAGCAAGTTTACTTAGAGGTCATTGCCGCAGAGTAGGGGGGTAAGTTTGAGTAAAGTGCAATGTAATTTATTTAGCCTGTCTTCTGATCTGCTCCCTAGGGTCTTATAGGGCCAGGAGGTTGCCAGTGAAAGCTACAAGCGTCTTCACTGAGATTTCTAGGGGTCATTGAGTGTGCATGCCTTGTCAGCAAACTCTGCAGCCCAGCCCAGACGGCTTACTGCCCAGGCGCCTGTTGGGATGGATCGTTAGAGCTTGGGTGCTGGCACTGGGGTCTCAGCGGGTCCAGGGGTCTAGCGTTGAAAGGCTGCTGCAAAACACATTTAAGGAACTTGCTTCAGAGCTCCTGGAGTGTTTTGGGGAAATGGTTAAGGGTAGTGTAAAACCCTACAGTAGCAATTAGAAGCAGAATCAGGCAAATACCAAAATATTTGCTTAATTCTTTATTGTTATCCATTTGCAAATGTATCAATCATTTCATAAAATCATTTGAACAAACAAAACACATTATATTCTTGCTGATTTTAAAATTAAGTGACAATAGAAGATCAGCTGTCATGGCACACACCTGTAATCCCAATGACTAGAGGCTGAGATAAGAGGATCGCAAATTCAAGGCCAGAGGCAGCCTGTGTAATTTAGTGAGATGCTGTTTCAAAAAAATAAAAAATGGGCTTGGGCTACAGTGTAGTTGTAGAGTACTTGCAAAGTATGTGCGAGGCCCTGGGTTCAACTGTCAAGTACTGCCCCCCAAAATAAAATAAAAATAAATAAATAAATCAGCCAGGCATGGGGCCACATGCCTACAATCTGAGTAGTTTTGGAGGTGGAGGATGGCGAGTTTGAGGCCAGAGACCCTGACTTGGGGTGAAAAATGGGCTAGTGGTGCAACTAAGTGGCAGAGTGCTTCCAAAGCATGCATGAGGCCCTGGGTTGAACCCTTCAGTACCACAAAATAATAAATAAATAAAATGAATTGACAATAGATTTTAAACCTGCAATCACATACAACTTTCTTTGGTCATTGTTAAAGTTATAAGTGAAGTGTTTTTTCACATTCAGGGTCTAGAAAGTCTTCTTAATTGTTCCAGCTATTTATAGTTAGATACAGGATCCTCGATGCACTGCTTTTTAAATTCATATAGCTTTAGAGCTGAGAAATACTGGTGGTTGATCCATGTTGTGTTGGGTTAACCTTCAGTTACGTGTGTTCCTAAACTAGATTACCAAGTCAGCTTGAATAGCTTCTCTTGAAATTCACCTAAAAATCCCTCATGTTCCGTGCTGGAGTGATAGCAGTTGTGTAATTTTCCATTCAGTTAATATTTATTGAGGAGATGGTCATCAAGTGTACCAGTCTCTATGCTTGTAGAATTAGTTTTGTGGAGAGAGGTGAGAACAAAAACAAAGGAATAGGTAAATGAATACAATTTTAATACATTTTAAATGCCAGTAGAAGGGGGACCATTGGTGAGCAGAAAGGGGAGGAGAGCAGGAGGATCATGAGAGGCAATGGGGAGGTGAGCATGGGTAATGTACAATGGCGTGGGTGTGTGGGAATGTCATAATGAAGCCTTTTAAGCTGCACACTAAAAAATTACTAATAAAAACCTACTGGGAAATAAAATTTTAATAAATTCAGGCAATACAGCATCAGTAGAGTGGCCAGAGAGGACTCTCTGAAACCTCAGGATGAGAATAAGCACAGCTGTGGGTTGGTTGCTGCCCTTCTACTTGTGAAAAATCTGTGTATTCATTACCAACTATGTGTTGTGTCCACTGTGCACCAGACAGTGGTGTGGTAATAGTTGCAGACCAGAGGGACAAAATCTCCAGGCCTCAGGGGGTGTATATTCTAGTAGGGAGAGATAGAGGAGCAAGTACATTCAGCATAAAGTATGTCAGATGATAAATGTTAAGGTGCAAACGTAATGCATTGATGGGAGTAGAGAGTTCTGAGGTGGCTGGTAACAGTGTAACATCCAGTAGACAGAGGAAACCTCAGTGGGAAAGAGAACTTTGAAGCAGAAAATAAGAATAAAGATCTTGCCAGACAGGTGGACAAGCCTTTTCTATAAAGAACAGGTAGTATAGTAAGTAGCCTGCAACCATACCACTGTGGCATCTAATCCCATCAGATCTTAGAAGCTAAGCAGGATCAGGCCTGGTTACTACTTGGATGGGAAACCGCCTGGGAACACCAGGTACTGTAGGCTTGGCAGAAGGACCCGGCAACTCACTCTCAAAAAACAGTCAGTCATTGAAAACCGTATGAATAGCAGAGAAGCACTAACAATACTGTTTCACCTGTTGTAGGTAGGGTAGCTATGAGTTGGATACCAACTCGACAGCAATTAGCAAGTATGGTAGTTATTTAATACTTTGGAGCCTATATATTTATTCTCTGTTGCAACTACCCAGCTCTGCCATTGTGGGACAAAATTAGCCATAGAAAAATGTATAAATGAATGGGTGTTGCTGCATTCTCACATGGCTTTATTTATGGCACTGAAATTTGTACTGCATATAATTTTTACATGTCGTGAAATATTATTTTCATTTTCCTCCCAATTGCCTGAAAGTATAAAGGTCATTTTTGGGTACAAGTCATATAAAAACAGTGGAGTGGATTCGCCCCATAGACCATACTTTGCCTACGCCAAATCTACCCAAGAGATTTGGCAATATTTGTTCCCTATAATTGCTTTGTATGGTATAGTGTGTTTTGTTTTGTTTCATTTTGTTTTTGAGACAAGGTCTCCCTGTGTAGCCCAGCTGGCCCAGAACTCAATATATATATGTATTTGAATGGTAAAGTGAAATGCAGCTTTCATCCTTTTGTGAATACCTTCCTGTTTTAAGTGCAACATTTTCGGTTATTGCTTTATAAAGAAATAAAAGTTCATCTGCTTATTCAGTGACAAATATTCACTCACTTAATATTACACTTATGTCTTCCAGCTTTTATTTCCAGGCTCTTAGTATGCAGTAATAGCTTGTATTTTAAAACCTTAATCATAATACAAAATTTCTATAGACATTTTAAGTAGCAAGAATGTTATCAGCTGGTATTGCATTTGGGTACAAAAGATAGAAAACTGGATAGAGTGGCTTACGTTATCAGGGGCTTATTTGTCTAATACGGGAAAGTTTAGAGTAGGCTGTGCAAGAAAAAACTGGGATAGCAGCTGCAAAATGTCATCGAGGAGCCAGGCTTCTGCTTTCTGCTTGACCATCCTAGGCATATGGTGTTTGTTTTCACATTTATGAAATGGTTTCTGAATCTCCAAGCACCCTGTCTGTACTTCCTCAAGGAAGAAAGGAGAAGCACGAGGGCGAAGAGGCTCTGCCTTTTAATTCATGAAGTGGGGCCTTCCCAATGACCCTCTGCCTTACATCTGATTGCCAGAACTGTGTCAGGCGATCACTTCTAACTCCTGAGGCATTTGGGTAAACAAATTCTTGTAGCTGAACACATTGCTCTCCTAAACAATGCACACTTCTGTTATTAAGAAAGGGAAATTTGTTACTGGGTAAAGAGCAAGTGTTTGCAGTGATTTCTAAATGTAAATAAAAACAAACATGAACTGTGAGTACCTTCCCCCCCATGGATGAATTACTCAGATGAAGGCACTAACTGTTGTAGCAATTTATTCCTCCTACATTTGCTCAGTGGATATTTTTAATATTGATCGTAAGATGCATTTCATTTCAGAAAAGTTGAAATGTGAGGAGAATAAAATTCTTAATGGCATGGGAATGATTGTATGTGTTATTGTTATTTGGACTCTGGATCATGCCCAGGACACGAGGTGCTCTTGGAGGCTTCCCGTTGTCACGTGGGAAGCCTTTCCATGACCTGGGGCCCACCCAGCATGCTGTGTGTCCTTCCCAGCCCCGGCCTCCTAAGTTGGCTGGTCCCCAGTACGCAAACCTGGGCTCCACAGTTCCAGCCACAGCCACCTTTGCAGTAACAACGGCCATGGTGGTATGACTCATCTTCCTTCCTGATGCTCATGTCACAAACATCCATTGGAACATTGGCTTCTTTTGGCTAATGTTCTCCCACCTTGTAAGTTCAGGTGATTTGCTATAGTCTTAGCTAATTTTCTCCGTCTTTTCTGTTTTCCATTTCTTCTTTTCAGTCACCTAGCTTTTCATGTAAATGTAAGGAGTCAGGGAGGCTAGAGGTGAACCAAATGTTCTGAGCTGTGCTTTGTGTCACCACAGGGAAACTTGGCTTGTATAAAACATAGCATCTCTGCATTGTGGATTGCTCCCCTCTGGCTATGAAGCTGGGGTGCTGTCTGTCTCTCTGTCTCTTAAAATATATTTATTCTACTGAATCTTATGAATATTAACACACTTATAATGTTCAAAAAATTCTAAAGCAGACTCGTGCTCCCATTTTATCCACTCACCAGTGCTTACTCTCCCCAGCTCCTTTTGTTAGTTCCTTATATGACCTTCAAGAGTTCTGTTTTTAAAATTACACAAATATAAATCTATTCCCAGTTTTCTTCATTTTTTTCCCCTAAAATGCGAGCCTAGTCTATGCTTCCTTTTTTCTTTTTTTTAAAATCTCTTGATCTGTTTTAGAGATCTTTTCATAACAGCATTAACAGTATAGAATAGAGCTTCTCCTTTTTTCTTTTTAAACTGCACAGTATTAATGTGATCTCTTTGAAACATAAACCCACCAATGCTGCCCTCTTTTAAAATAGAGACATTATTTTACATTTTACTCTTTTTTTTTTTTTTTTTTTTTTTTTTTTGTAGTAGTAGGAGGAGGTTGAACCCAGGGCCTTGCACATGCTAGTCAAATTCTTCACCACTGAACTTTACCTCCAACCCTTTTTTTATTTTTCATTTTGAGTCGAGGTCTTGCTAAGTTATGCAGGCTGCCTCTGGCCTCAAATTCATGATCCTCCTGCCTCAGCCTTCTGAGTCACTGGAATTACAGGCATGTATCACCATGCCAGACTATTTACATTTTACTCTTTAGAGAACTGTCAGTCAGCACCATTGCTAGTAGGAAAGTGTCCTTTGCTTGCTGATCATTGTTAGTGTTAATGGTGTATTTAAATTATTTTGATTTTCACATACAATTTGAAGATATTTGCCATAAGGAGGGAGAGATGTTGAGACATGAAAGTTTTCAGACATGAGTAATGGGAGTACAAGCTGGTGCGACCTGAAAGGTTAGCATGGGTCCATTAGGAACCTGAAAATGTCTCCACTATTTGGCACTTGGGTTTCATTCAAAAGCCTTTTTTGTTTTTCTTAACAAGGTCTTAGTGTATATCCCTGGGTGGCCTGGAACTTGTGTATCCCAGCATACTGGCCTCTAATTCATAGTGATCCTCCTGCCTCAGCCTCCTGAGTGCTAGAATTATAGGCATGTACCGCCATGCTCAGCTTAATTCATAGGGTTTTGACCTAGAGCAGTATTAGGAGATACAGTCAAGATTTATGAATGAAGATGTTGCTATGGTCTAAATGTTTACGTGTCTAACCCCCAACAAACATGCATGTTGGAATCTAGTCCTCAATGTCATGGAATAGGAGGTGGGCCATTGGCAGGGGATTAAATCATGTGTGCAGAGCCCTCAAGAATGGGATTAGTGTCCTTATAAATGAGGTACTTTGTCCATCTGCCGTGTGAGAATACAGCAAAAGGACTCCATCTATGCACCAGGAAATAGGTGCTAAGCAGACACTAATTCTCTCAGTGCCTTGACCTTGGGCTTCCCATCTTCCAGAACTCTAGAAATTAGTTTCTGATTTATTTTTATTTGTTTTGTTTTTTAAGACAAGGTCTTGCTGTATAGTCCAGGCTGTCCTAAAACTCACTTGTTGCCCAGGTAAGCCTCTGCCTCCTGCGTCCCTCTCAAGGTGTGTGCCACCATGGCTGGCCCTAAACCTGTTTTTTATGAGCCACCTAGTATCTGGTATTTCATTATAGCAGCTCAAACAGACTAAGACATATGTTCACTACATAGTGATATTTCTAGTATAAAAATTATAAGTATACTAACTATCCAGCAAGCAAGTGTAGTTAGCTGCACATTTACATGTGTAATTTTCGGGCAGATATTAAAATGCATGCTTTGGAGAAAAGTTGAATGACTAATACATTGTTGAGAGAAAGGACAAATGTGTGAATTTGTGAAAGAGGAAAGAATTGTAGGGGGTTGTAGTGTAGTAATAGGTGTGTGTGTGTGTGTGGTGTACTGTAATTTGACAGATTCCTCTGGGCTGGACAGGGTCATTAGCTTCTTGAAGTAGAACATCTTTGATGACCTGGTAGATCTTGAAGTAGAACATCTATGATGACCTTGGCCCATGATCATGGCAACAAAGTATGTATAACTACACAGCTGTAGTTGGTCCAATAATGGTAAAGGGCCTGTTGACGTGCGTCACTATATAGGAGGAAAACAATTGATGGGTGTGAGGGTGTGTGTGTTGGGGGGTACTTGTGAAGAGATTCTTCCTGGTGGTTTCACTGCTTGTAAGTGCTGTCGGTGGGTCACACGTGCCCCTGTAAATAATCCCCATAAACTCATTGGTTTGACAAGCTTGCCTTAATAGAGTCCTTTCTCTGGTCTGTCTATCCCCTCTCTGTCTGGGGTAAATGAGTGTTCCCTTTGTGTCTCCTCAGGGAATGTAGTTAACACAGCATGTGTACATGGGTGTATATATCTTTGTGTGTCTCTGTATAGAGGGCAGGGAGGTGGGAAGGTAAGGAAACTGTATATCTTTGAGGAATCTGTATTGAGAATATGTAAGTTTTTAAGTAGCCACAATCTGGGGTAGAAGTGGGTGTTGCGTGTGTGTGTGTGTGTGTGTGTGTGTGTGTGTGTGTGTGTATGTTTGGAAAATCAAAGTTAATTTTTTTAGGAATAAGAAGTGGTTTAATTCAAGAAATCAAGATAATGTCATCATCTATTTGGATTTATAACCATACAGTAATTCTCTCTCTCTCTCTTTTTTTTTTTTTTTTTTTTGTGGTACTAGGGGTTGAACCCAGGGCCTCACGCTTGCGTGCTCTGCAAGTGCTGCACCCTCAGCCTTGTTTATTTGTGTTTTTTTTTTTCTTTTACTCTTTGAGACAGGGTCTCCCTAAATTATACAGACTGCCTCTGGTCTCAAACTTGCGATCCTCCAGCCTCCACCTCCCCAGCTGCTGGGATTACTGGCATGCACCACCGCACCCAGCTATTCTCACATCTTATCATGTCATTGAGGTTTGGCTGGGGTTTAGCTTAGTTGGTAGAGTGCTAGTTTGCACTCTCTAAGGACCTGAGTTCCATCCCCAGCACCACAAAAACAGGAGAAATATGTGGCAATCCACTCCTGAAGCAGTGCTGAAACAATCAGCCATTGAAAACCTTATGAGAGTCACTATGAGTCACACCCAATTCAACAGGACCTGACAACTGGACAACAAAAGATGTTTTATTTTGCCAGCATTTTATTTCTATCCATATAAGCACACCATCTTGTTAGTCACTCATGGTCTTCAATCCAGTAGTCAGAAGCTCTTTGCTCAGAGCATATAATATTGCCAGTCTCAGAGAAATGTCATTGAGCGTGGGAGAATTTTGGGAATGAAGGTAGAGACAATCACTATGTGAGAGTTTGTTATTCAAGCATTTTATTTTCTAAGGTAAAAGGTCTTTCTGACTGCCTGACCTCTCAAAATGATTCATTTCTGTGGCTGTTATAAAATTTATTTCGCCCTTAAGTTTCTTCTTTTTGCGGATTCCCCAAAATCACTTAGAAAGGACAAGCCTGTTTTCTTATGTTTTACATACTGCATTTAAGATGTTGAATATTGTTGCCTCATGTAAGTTATTTAGTTGTTGTTGTTAGGTGCCGTCGAGTCGGTATCCGACTCATAGCGACCCTCATAGGGTTTTCAATGGCTGTTTCGGGATTGCCTTGGGAGTGGATTGCCAGGTCCTTCTCCCATTTTTGCGGTGCTGGGAATTGAACTCTGGACCTCAGAGACTGCAGCACAGCACTCTACCCACTGAGCTAAATCCCAGCCCCAAGTTATTTAGTACATACCCTTAAATTGAGAAGGTAGGTAACATTGTGAAGGTCTGTGGGTACATTTATAGTTCCTCCAGAGCACACCTGACCCCTAGTGTCTGAAGCAGGAAACATGCAGGAGCTGAGGAATGAGAAGGGTTAAGAAACAGTTCACAGTAAGATGGTGCTCATGACTCACTCTCACCTTAGAAGTGGGGAACATTTTCCTCTTGTGAATTGATGAAAGGATTCTTTTATGATGGTAGTTGTAGCTGTGGAATATCTGAAAGAGGCTACTGAGGGGAATAAGAATGTTGCTGCTGTCATGAATCAGTAAAATGTGGACATCTCAGATGGGATATGCATGGTTTTCAAATGGTGTTGGGCAGAGGAAGCCTTCATGACTGTAAATATCAGCTTCTTGTGGAGTGGGTGGTGTGGGTAGTGGTATAGCCCACTCGGAACTGAGCTGATCTCTCTCCTCATTGCCTGTTCCTTCCGGGCAATCTGAGTGGCACCTCAGCATTATGGGAAGTTTAGGCAAAGGCATCCCAGTGTTTGGACGTGGTCCTGAGCTGGCCATCAGCAAGGTTACCTATGTAAATCGTGTCTTTTTTTGAATCAGTCACCTCTGATCTAGCTTAATTTGGAAATGTATACTTAGGTTTCAGATGAGCATTTTCCTTGTTTGTCTTCTCTCTTTAGATCAAGAAGAAGCAGCAGGATGTGGTTCGATTTCTGGAAGCCAACAAGATAGAGTTTGAGGAGGTGGATATCACAATGTCAGAAGAACAGAGGCAATGGATGTACAAAAACATCCCCCCGGAAAAGAAGCCTGCTCAGGGCAACCCTCTGCCACCTCAGATATTTAATGGTGACCGGTATTGTGGAGTAAGTGACTAGATTGTTATCATACTGTTCCTCTTTGTTACTTATAACATAGTCACCTAGAGTGCAGGTGGGCTTTTTATAGCGAACACTTTGACCATTTTCACGCAGTGCCTATTCAGGGCCACAGGGTCTAACAAAGTATGAAGTCGAGAGGGGATATGAATCCCCAGACAGTGAATGTTTGTGAGTGGTTGTGTGGTGTGTGAGTGGTTGTGTGGTGTGTGAGTGGTTGTGTGGTGTGTGAGTGGTTGTGTGGTGTGTGAGTGGTTGTGTGGTATGTGAGTGGTTGTATGGTGTGTGAACGTGGGTCCATGTGTGTCTCTTGGTCTTCCTATACCTCTTCTTGCTTTGGAAGAGTGGATAGGAAGAGAAGCTGAGTGTTTATTGTGTTTATTGTGCTCTAAATTTTGAAGCATATCTTTTGATTAATACATTTTAGGGGATAGAGTAGAAGTGGTAATTATTCTTAAATCTTTATTCCTCTGGCATAAATAACTACTGATAGCAGTTATAAACCAGAGTTCCTCTTTTTATGGTTCTGAGCCAGAGGGATCACTATGAACATCTAAAATATATTAGGTGCCTTCCTTCTATATGTAGTATATGAAAAAATATAGACAATTTTGTCTGATTTCTTACCTTATTGCTTAGATTAAGGGGAAAAATTGAGAAACTTCTTCCTAATGAGTAGGTGAGGATTTGCCTTTTGCTGTGGCTCTAAGTGCATACATCAGTGTTTATTTTAAGACTTCAGTTCTTTTAAAGAGAAGGAGCTGCAGTGCTGAGGTGCTTGAGAGGAAATAAATGGCTGATTATCATTAGGGCGGGAAGGAAAGGGGTAACCAAGTGCTTTTTAGTGGCTTCAGAGATAACAGTTCCCTCTCCCCAGGGACATGAAAGAGAATGAGAGGTTGGAACATTAAGTCTTGAATAGATTGTGCACAGCCTGCTCACCTTAGCGTCATTAGGATAAGCCCACACATGGCACTAGACATAACCTTGAGTTCTGGTTCTACCTTGTGTTATCTGTGGCGCCTTTGGAAAGCTGAGACTTGCCTCTTTAAGCCTCAATTTTCTCACCATTAAGCTGAGATGATAGGATCTTATTCCCTAAGATTTTTGGATTTCTAAAGCAGTTACTGGGCTGGGATTTAGCTCAGTTGGTAGAGCACTGCTCTGCAGTCTCTGAGGTCCTGAGTTCGATTCCCAGCACCACAAAATGGAAGAAGGACGTGGCAACCCACTCCCAAGGCAATCCCAAAATAGTCAACCATTGAAAACTCTATGAGGGTCGCTATGAGTTGGATACCAACTCGAGGGCACCTAACAACAACAACAACAACAACAACAAAGCAGTTACCAAATACATTATTATGTAAAAATAAAAGTTATTACATATGTGGGTCTTTTTAAATATCTCAATCTCAGATTTTATTGGGGAAAGTGTGTGGTAACCAAAGATATATAATATTCTTGGTGACAGAGGTTCAAAAATATACTATTTTGGGGCTGAGAGTGCAGTTCAGTGGTAGAGCACTTGCCTAACATATGTAAGGCCCTGGATTCAATCTCCTAGTACTGCAAAAAAAGAAAGGAAAAAAGGAAGGAAGGAGGGAAGGGGAGGCAGGCAAGGAAAGGAAGGAAGGAAAGAAAATGTACTATTTTTCCTGCCAACCAAAATGAGGTAAAAATTGAAAATGTCTGTAAACTGCACAGGTCAAAATAAAGCTATAACTCAAATAGTACTAGAAAGCTTAAAACAGAAATCCAGCAATTTTCTTTCTCTTGGACTTCACTGTTGTGAAAATGACTTTTTCCCTGACTTTGTAGTTTGAGAGGTATTTATGGGTATAGTATTTTAGGTTGGAAAAACTTTAGAGGCTATTGCTAAGTTATTATCTGGTTTCCAGTGCTACAATTGAAATGTAATGCCATTTTGTCAGTTTCTCCATTGCAAAATTTTAGGATCTCTTATTCATGTGTTTATTCTAAAGTTTTTTGATGAATTATAATTGTGTAAACTATTTTCCATTCATTGTGCTGAGTGCTGAGTGTGCCTTAGATTGTAAGTAAAAGTGTCTCCCAAAGACCATTCTGCACTCAAGAACCCACATGAGAGATTTTAATAAGCAGAAGAACAGAGTGGCTGCCTCCAGAAATGACAACAGCAGCAAGGTACAACAAGATGGTTCCTTATATGGTGGTAGAGTGGAATTTTCTAATCAAGGCAGATGTTAGGGGAGTGGTTCCTGGTGGCCCCACAAATGGTGCCACCCCTAACTGTGCCATTTTTAAATCAGATTATGTCCAAAGGGGGTGAGCCTGGGGCTAGATGTGATAATAGATTAAGTAAGGTGGGGCAATACGGAAGAAGCCTTAAGTATTCTAAATGACCTTCCTGGAGGCAGAAACTTCCTTCTTTGGGGCAGAAATGGTGGCTGAAAACCAAGATGGCTGCACAGATGTTAACACAAAAACCCAATAATAAGAAATTGTATAATTGAGTTATTAAATGTTTTCTTGTATTCTTTGAAAAATTTCCCCCTACTTTTTGCCTATTCCCTTTCTTATGAGTGCCTGTTAATTTGAGTATTGGATTTTTTACATTGATATTTTGAACAGTTTTATCTTCTTTTTCTATTGTGTGCCTCTTTGACTTTTTTGTTCTTTCTGGGAGATTTCTTTAATTTACCTCTTAATACTTTCATTGAATTTTCATCTCATCTCTTTTCCCTTTCTTGCTGTCTGATGTTTTCTTTTTCAATAATGTTGTGCTTTTATTATATGAATGCAAGGTCTTAACTCAATATAGATATTAAATTCCATTTCTTTGGTTTTCTTCTGTTAGCAGAAGTGTCTTTGTTTCCACTAACTCAGCCTCTCCTTTCCTCTCCCCTCCTTTCCTTTCCTTTTGCCCTTCTCCTTTCTTCTCCCTTTCCTTTCCCTTGGATTAAACCCAGGCCTTTGCACATGCCAAGCTCTACCACCAAGCTACATCCCCAGACTATTTGAATCTTGTTTCTCCAGTATGGTGGGCTTTCCTTAGATGCCTGGTGATCTTTGTCTTTTGTTCATTTAAGAGGTGAGACATTAACTAAGCTAATTCGAAGCCAGGTGTGTTCTTGCATGGGAGCACAAGCTTGCTTCCCAGAGGGCGGTGCTCTGGAGTGCCTGAGAGCCCTGCTCGCATCCTCCCTGCAGATAGTGATAGTACTATCACTAGGTCTTTCCTCAGATGATAGCTTAATATTTCAAAGAATGGCCTCTCAGTCTCTTGCTTTAAGAATGTCATCCTGGCTGTTGGGGTTTTGGATCTGTAGGATGAGGGAACTGGAAGGTCTCACTCTCTGTCATGCAAGGTTAACTTCGGCTCCCTGTTTTCACCCCTTTCTTCAGTGCCTGTGTTTGTAAGTGTTTTGCTCCCCTGAAGGCATGTGTATTCATACTGTATCCTCGAGTTCCTTTGAGGAGAGTGAGGCATCCTGGGATCTAACTGTTGCTTACATGGACTTCAACGGTCTGTCTGTTTTCTGACTTTGGCCCCTCAACCCTCTCAATAGCTGATGTATCTACTTCCTAACGTTGGCTGGGACTCTACAGTTTACTACCGTGGATGCTGCCTCTGCAGACACTGAGATTTGACTGTCTTCTCTAGCATCCCTTGCCATTTCTCCACACACTGCCCATAATATGTTACTCTTCAGAGGTAGAGATGTCTCCAGCTTTATCAAAAAATGGAGTTTCTTTCTTGTAATTTTGAGTCAGTTATTCAAAGGTCAGATCATAATAAAAGGGGGGGAAGGGAAGATAAGAATGAGGTCAATATAAATGGACTAGAAATCGCATGTAATTGTTCTAACAAAATAGAAACAAAGACCACTACAGGAAAAGTTTCTATCTTAAACAGAAATGGAACCCAAGGACGTATAGAAAAATACTACATAGTAAAAGATAGAGAAGACTTGGATGGGAAATTAGATGGGAAGGGGGAGAGGGGGGAAAAATAGAGGAGGGTAAGGGGTAACCTATATGAATAATGTTTATCAAATTGCATATATGAAAATTGCCACAATGAAAAGCATGTCAAAATGAATCACATTATGATGTACATTAAAAATTTCTAATAAAAAAATGGAGTTTCTGTTTCTTTTTTTAAAATCCTCATTGTTTTGTTGACCTTGAGAAAAAGGAGGTAGAGAGATCATTGTCATCATTGAAGCAAAGTCTTCAGATCCCTTTGAACAGGTTGTTGTTTGGTGCCTTTGAGTCAGGTCTGACTCCCAGCAACCATTTGTACACAAGAATGAAACACTACCCAGCACCGTGCCATGCTGGACGGTATATCATGCCTGGCACTATGTCTGTGCTTCTCAGCTATCGTAGAGTTTTCAATGGCTGATTGTTTTGGAAGTGGGTTGCCAGATCCTTCTCCCATTTTTGTGGTGCTGGGGATCAAACCCAGGCCCTCAGAGAGCACAGAGCGGCACTCTACCAGCTAAGCTAAACCCCAACCCCCTTTGAGCAGGTGATTGTACTCAATGAATAAAAGGAAGGAATGGTGTAGAATAAAGCTAACCTTGTTCTCCTTATTTTTATGCCTTTATGACTTCTAAATCTCTCTGTCTTTGGAGTCTGTAGGAAGTTTTTAGATAGACTCTGTGGGAGCTGGCTTTCACATTGATTAACTGTGCCAGGTTAATGGCATCTTCTCTGCTTCAGCAGTGTTCGTCCCAGGGTGGTAGAAACAGCAGCTGCTGGTATGTGTCCTGTGTTCACAGTCTGTTCTGACAGGGTTCTGAAGACAACGTCTGCTCTTATCAAGGTCAAGTAAATTTGACCTTGGCAAAAGCATTTGAGGGTAGCTAACCGTAGACCTCATTCATCCACCTGCTCCTGTGCACCCTGCTTTTCCCATTGATGGTTTATGAGGGATTTCATCTGCTTGAGTAACCTGTGGAAACTTATCACATTACAAGTGACAGGATCCAGAGAGCTTGTGCATTCTTCTAACCCCTGAATTGCCTAGAAATTTATCACTGGATTTATTAAACAGGATTTATTGCTTTATTAAAGTGGATGAGCTAGGCATGTGAGACATAAGGCACCTGCTGAGGTACTTGGTAAGTAGTGTGTGCAGTCGCCTTCCCTCTCATTTAGCATTTTAATATTCTGCCTTAGGAAGGAACTACCTGCTGGATGGGTGCTCCCAGGCATGACCAACAGTTCCTCCCACCTCCGAATTTGAACACTGAGACGATGATGAGAAAGCATAGGTTCAGTTGGAGCCTGCTTGGGGCAGTGAGTGCCCATGGGTGGTATTTCTGGGGCTAGTGTCCTTATAGGACTAATCCTAGGGTGTGGTTTGAGTATGTTCTTCTCTACCCAGACACGAAATTCCTCCTGTTTTCTAAACTGATTCTCCAGCTGTAAAGTGGATTTTGGCAGCCCCTCATTTTACCTCCATAAATTGCTCTCCTCTTAAGTTGCCAGTGTCCTTTTCAGTTATTTGTGACCAAGAACCTGAATTAGCACAACCATGTTATTCCTGGTGATTCCATGGGTGTCCCCTGTGAGCCACATTCTTTGGGAATCTGGTTCATGGATTTTGAAGGTAAACATCCCAGGCTTTTCTGATGAGTTTTAGTGTCTGTTTTGGAGTTTAGATAGAGCAGGACCTTGTGTTCAGGGTTTTATTAAGCTTTTGTTCTCTCTCTGAGAGTTGGCATGTGTGGAGTGTACTAGACATGAAAATGTATCCCTCTACACAAAAGGAAAATATCTACTCTCCTTTTATTTCTTTTCTTCCTCTCTACCCAGCAAATAGATCTGAATTTCTTTTTTATAGTTTTTTTACTAAAAACTTTTATATTGTGGCACCAAAAGTAAAATTTACTTATTTTAAGTATACAGTTCAGTAGTAATAAATTTATTTATTATTGTGAAACAGATCCCTAGAAGTTTTTATCTTGCAGAATTGAAATTCTATATCCATTAAATGACAATGCCTCTTTGCCCCCCACCTTGAACCCCTGGTAACCACCTCTCTTTCTGTTTCTATGAATTTGCTATTTTAAATACCTCATACAAGTGGCATTATATGATATTTGTTCTTTTGTGACTAGCTTCTTTGACTTAGCAGAATATCCTCAAGGTTTATCCATGTTGTAGCTTATGACAAGACTTCCCTTTTGAGGCTACATAGTATTTCATTGTTTGTATATACCATATTTTGTTTAGAAATTCATCCACAGATAGAATTTTGGGTTGTTTCCACACCTTGACTGTTGTGAATAGTGCTGCTGTGAACATGGGGGTACAAATACCCTTTGAGACATTGCTTTCAATTCCTTGGATTATACTTAGAAGTGGAGTTACTAGATCATAAGGTAGTTCTGGTTTTAATTTCTTGAAGAACAGCCAAGCCATTTTCCCTAGCTGTTATGCCATTTTATAGTCCTACCAACAGTGTTTGAAAGTTCTTGCTTCTCTATATTCTCACGAACATATTATTTTTACCTTTTTTTAAATAGTAGCCATCCTAATGATAGGAATTAATATCTCACTGTGACTTTGATTTGCATATTTCTGATGATTAGTGATGTTGAGTGTCTTTCTAAATAGGTTTATTAGTCATTTGTATATTATTGTTGGATAAATGTCTATTCAAGTCCTTTCCCCCTTTTTTAGTCAAGTTTTTAAATTTTTTTGTTGAATTGTAAGAGTTCTTCATATATTCTGGGTAGTAATCCTTATTAAATGTATGGTTTTTAATTTTTTTCTTCCTGTTCCATAGGTTAGTCTATAGCTGTACCACCCTGGCATCAAATCTTGTCAGATCTCAGAAGCCAAGCAGGTTTGGGCCTGTTTAGTCCTTGGATGGGAGACCTCCTGGGAATACTGGGTACAGTAGGCTTGGGAGAAGGACTGAGCAGCACGCTCCTGAAACAATCAGCCATTGAAAACCCTATGACTAGCAGAAAAGCACTGAAAATAGTACCAGGCAAGGCACACTGTCCAGTAGTGTTTCATCTGTTATACATAAGATTGCTGTGAGTTGGACCTGACTCGAGGGCACCCAACAGCAACAACAATTCCATTGGTTGCTTTTTTACTTTGTTGATTGTGTCCTTGATGAACAAAAGTTTTTAAGTTTGATATAGTCTATTTTTGCTTTTGTTGTCTGTGTTTAGTGTTATATTTAGGAAATCATTGTTTCCCAAATCCAGTGTCATGAAGTTTTTGCCCTATATTTTCTTTTACAAATTTTAAATGTTGGGGCCATAGATTTAGGTTTTCAATACATTTCTAGTTTCATATGTGTGTATATATGTGTGTGTGTGTGTGTGTGTGTGTGTGTGTGTGTGTGTATGTGAGTAGTATTGACATTTTAACAATATTAAGTGTTCTAATCCATGAACATGGGATATCCACTTATTATGCCTCTTTCAGTTTCTTTCAGCATGTTTTGTAGTTTTCAGTGTGTAAGTCTTTTACCTTCATGCCTAGGTTTATTTCTAAGTATTTTATTCTTTTTGATACTATTATAATAAAATTATTTTCTTCATATCTTTTTCCAATTACTCATTGTTAGGGTATGTAAATACAACTGATTCTTTGTGTTGGCTTTGTGTCCTGAGCTTTGTGAATTTGTTTTGCAGTTCTCTCCCTCTCTCTCTTTCTCTCTCTCTCTAAACAGGTACTTAGAAGTGGAACATCAATCAAGTTTCACTTTACTAGATATACATTAACCAATTTGTTGATTAACCATCAAGGGGAACAAAACATAGTGACTATTTAGATAGTCAAGACAAGTTGGTACAGGTTTGATTGATGATGCCAATGCTCAGAGTCAGGCATAGGGTGAGAGCAGAGAGGTGGAGTGGGGTGGAAAATGTGGTTAGAGTTAGTCATGTGAAATCTTGTTTTAATCAGGAAGGGACAGTGTATCTGCATGACAAATAACTGACTATTTTTATAGAAGGATAACCTTTTGGCCATTTTTCATGAGGCAGCTTATTAGATAATTACTATTTTAAAACTATTAACTTACTTTTTTACACTTTTAGATGGTATTTATAGAATGTGACATTCACACCTGAGCACTGGATGTGTTGCATTAGGTATAAGTTAAGGGACAATAAAATTACTTAGTAGTTTTGTTTAAATAGTGATTCATAGGTAAC
The DNA here is from genome assembly GCA_007922755.1 of Pedetes capensis. Classification (NCBI taxonomy): domain Eukaryota; kingdom Metazoa; phylum Chordata; class Mammalia; order Rodentia; family Pedetidae; genus Pedetes; species Pedetes capensis. The sequence goes on from VMDO01002300.1 coordinate 110,850, forward strand.
TATATCTACCTTTCCACATATTATCTTTAGTAATTAAGCCCTGAAAGTAGGATAGAGATGGGTTGGACTGATTTTTAGGTGTAGAGAGGGTAATTGACCAGTGGTGGGTCTGTGTGGTATCCTTTCATCTTTGCTCTCATGAAAGGAGGCAAAGAGATGTATTAGCTTCTGCTAACCATTGCTGGGGGCTGGGATTTAGCTCAGATGGTAGAACGCTGCGCTGCAGTCTCTCAGGTCCTGAGTTTAATTCCCAGCACTGCAAAAAAGGGAGAAGAGCCTGGCAATCCACTCCCAAGGCAATCCCAAAACAGTCACCCATTGAAAACCCTACGAGGGTGCCCTGTGAGGGTGGCTATGAGTCGGATACCGACTTGACGGCACCTAACAATAACAAATAACAACCATTGGTGGAGGCTGGGGAGCTCATCCCAAGCCCACCTAAATCTATGCAATTATAGTTATTCCCCAGTATGGTGTTTGTATAAGACTTTTAAGAAGACTCTCTTGGGATCATATATTTTAAGTGTTTTGGGGGATCTTTTTTGAAGTATGAAGAACTCCTGTAATTATGTTACAAATCCCTCTTTCATACATAAGATTTCATTTTGTAAAAGATCACTACTCTTCTGTACGTATGTTTTTTAAGTGCCTGCACAAATGTAAGAAATGATCTTCAACCAAAGTCTCATAAGAAGTTGTTGGAAAGAGAAATTTAAAGGTTTTTGTACTGGATTAATAGGCTGTCTAGCATTATTAGTGTTTCTTATTTCTCCAATGCTAAAGTGAATATGCAAGTAGAGAATTTGAAAAATGAGAATGGGAAAGAAGAGAGAACAGTTTTACCTTTTAAATAAGACTACAAGCCTCTGTTCTATGTACTTTCTTTTTTTTTACCAGTAGTTTTAAATATTTAAAATCACACTGTTCATCATTTTATATCTGCAGACAGACAGACAGACAGACAGACAGACAGACAGACACACACACACACACACACCCTCCATTTTGTGCCCTGGCTTATCATCTAACAACAACAAAAGAATAGTTTCTATGTCCTTGCAAACTTATTTCTTAGCAGTTGCATACTATTCCCTTGTGTGGATTATTATAATCAACTTCATCATTCTCCTCTGTGGGCTGTTTCATTTGTTTCCAGCCTTTTGAAATAACAGTTCATTTCTGACAGGTTGTTGTGAAGAGTGCAATAAATTGGACGTTATTTTATAATATTGCATTCTCATTTAGTCCTTCTGTTCCTTTCTTCTTCCTATCCTAGAGTCCTCTGTCAAATAAAAATACTTTGGGGTTTATTGTTAGCAAGATGGGTAAAGTTATTGTTGGTGGCTCCAAAATCTAGGGTCAATATCAAGAAAAAGTTACTTGATGAAACTAAAATTAGCAAAAGTTAAAGCTAAATGATTATTATGTGTCGCTGGCACAACCAGAGTTGAGTTTCTCAGTGTCTGGGGATGCCTAGCATCATAGAATGAAGTCTGCCCATCTACCCCAAACATTTATTAGCCATGAAGATTTTGAACACATTGCAAAACATAGTATTTTTAATAGCAAAACAAACACTGGTATATTACAAGGCAAAATGTCCTATTTTCTTGAACTTTAAGGTTAAACAAAGTTTCAAAGGAATTTCTCATGTATAAGGACTGCTTCAAAATGTATCATCCAGCCCCCTAGATCAGAGATCAAGCAATCTAGTAAATATTTTAGGCTTTGAAAGCCATGTAGTTTTCTGTTGCAAATTATTTTTTGTTTTGATTTTATTTAGGTTTTGGTTGTTGTTATTTTCTGACTCCTTAAAAATGTAAGCACCATTCACAGCTCACAGTCCCTTCTGTAGTTTGCCCCTGTTCCTGATAGTCCATTTTACATGGCTGCTTGGAGTTCTTCAGTGCTCATCTCTGAGAAACACTGGGTTAGCTGTTTCACCAGTCGCTATCATGACAATTAGGTATATCCTGTGAAAGAGTGGAATAGAACGTAAGAAGGGGAGGAAATTTTGACCTTCACTTGTAGCCTGTCTGCAGTAATTGTATGTTCCTGGTTAGAGCCAGTAAGAAATTAAAGGAAAGTTCAAAGTCTTAAATTGTCACTATCATCCACAGTAGATTGTGCTCCATTCTGAGATATGGATAGTGTTTATTAAACCTAAGGGTTACATCGGGCCTGGGGTTTAGCTCAGTTGGTAGAGTACTGCTTTGCACTTGCTAACGTGCTGGATTCAAACCCCAACACCGCAAAAATGGGAGAAGGATGTGACAGCCCACTCCTGAAACAGTCCTGAAACAATGAGCCATCAAAAACCCTACAAAATAATAGAGAAGCACTGACACATTGCCGGGCATGGCAGTGTTAGTGAGTGTTTCCTTCTATGGTACATAGGGTCACTATGAGTCTGATATGACTTGAGCACTTCGCAATAACAAGGGTTGCATTATCTACGCAGTATTTAAGACAGAGCACTGAAAATCACCCCCCATCAATTTCTCTCACCTTATATACCCGGTTGGTTACTAAATCCTGATAATTCTGTCATATTTCTTCTTAAGACTCAATCTAGGTGTGCATGTTACTTCTCTAACTCTAGGACTTTGGTTATTCCCCTCTCCCACACCCAGCGAATCTCTGCCTTTTTACTGCTATTATGATGACATTTTCTGAATAGATTTCCTTTGTATCTTTGCCTTCAGGTGGGCTGCACGCTCCTTGTGCCCTCTCACCCTCAGAATGCTCTGTGCCCAGTTTATCTTACTATCTGCTGCTCATTAAAATGCTACAAACGTGACACATACTTCACAAACACTAGTTCTGTGAATGGGGAGCGCCTACACAGATGCTTTCAGCTGAGGAGGTGGCTAACCTCTTCTGTTGGGTCTTCCCTTTTCATGGTTTTGAGCATTTGCCATGTATGCTTTGAAATCTGTTAGGGCAGACCATGCTGCAGTCTGATTTTATTAGTAAAAATTAAAGCCAGATTTATCAAAAGCAAGCTTAGTGAATCTTCTAAATGTTTACAGTGAAATCGGTTTGGGAAATCATTATTAAAGCTTACCTACCCAACACACAGAATTTCCACAGGAACCTTTTTATCTGAATTTGAAAATCTGTTTTATTCCAGGGCTGTCCATATAAAAGATCAGTTACCTAATCAAGCAGAATCTTCTCTATCAGATGTTTTGCTATAAATATTTTTATGTGGCATCATCCTATGTTCCCGGAAAGGGAAAGCCAAGCAGAAGGGAACAGGTGATGCAAATTCTTCCTTGGTGCTGATCAGCTGTATGCCCAGAAGCATAACGATTCAATTAGATATTCTTTGCACTTTTATCTCTTCTATATAATCATAGTTTTTATTTTTCTGTCTATAAATGTTTAATCTCCCATTTTCACCTTACTGAGATGTTTGTCTCAATATTCTACAGTGATAAATCCCTGAGATGTGACTTTCATAAAAATGATGACTTACGCTGTGGATATTGAAAGCCTTCACCCAGACAGTTTGAAGCCTTCCCAGTTGCATGGGTAGCAGAATATCTGAATTCAGATCCAAACTGAGAGCTTTTCTTTCTGTTCACACTTTTCTTTCTCTCTGAGTTTTTTCAGTTAGATGTAATGAAAACAGCAAAACTCTTAAGATAATTAATAAGGCCACTTTAATATCGATGTCAAGACAACAAAGCCTGTTTACTGGAGGGTCAAAAGTGAAAAGTTCCTTTTCCCCTGCCCTTCTTTATAGGCAACTCCCCCCATTTACCCAAAATGTAAGTTCCTCATGAAGTGGTGCCTTGTCATTTTCTAAATTATTTCCATTCTATTTCATATACTAATGTCTACATTCTTTGATTTTAAAAATTGAATGATATTTACTTTTTCCTTTGAAAGATAAAGGGAAATGGGCATTCTTTTAGCTTCTCCCATTTCTCCCCCATTTTGGAATATAATTGCACAATGCACACAATATATCTTACTTTCTTCTGTAACTGTAATAACTTATATAAATATATCTTATGTTTATATTGGGCTGGGATTTAGCTCAGTGGGTAGAGCGCTGTGCTGCAGTTTCTGAGGTCCCGAGTTCAATTCTCAGCACCGCAAAAATGGGAGAAGGACCTGGCAATCCATTCCCAAGGCAATCCCGAAACAGTCAGCCATTGAAAACCCTATGAGGGTTGTTATGAGTCAGATACCGACTTGATGGCACCTAACAACAACAACAACATGTTTATATTCATAAAATTCTATAAGTACTGCCCTCTACAAAACTGTTCAGTCATTTTATAGCCTCAGAGGAGGGCACATAAGTCTATTGGACTAAATCTCTGTGGTGTAAAGGAGAAGGACACATATGTCCATATCCAAGGGATTCTCTTAGTACAGTTGAACCATTTCATTCCAGCGTACACTTATCTGGCAAAGATATATGAGATGTACCTTTTCTTTCTTATACTTCTTTTTATTTGCTTGGTCTACCTTCTGAAAAAGTAATTTGTTAACATGTGCATACTTGGAAACGTTCTAATTTTTAAAAGTCTTTGACACTCATTCTTAATGGATAAATTCATTAGATATAAAATTCTAGATTTAAAGCCTGTTCTGTCAGGAAGCAATTACTTCATTTTCTGTGTTCATAGTATTGAGTGGAAGACTCTGTGTCTGCTAGATTAGATTCTTCTAGGTAAGTTATTTTACTTTTCTGGAAGGTTTTAGGGATATTTTAATTTTAATTTTTAGCTCTGGAATATGCTTTCTGAAAAATTTATCCTGCTGAGCAACTAGTGGGATCTTTCAATCTGAAAAGTAATGTCTGTTTTCACCTCGGAGAAGTCTTTGACTTTTTATCTTCCTTCCATGGTCTCTCTTCTTCACCTGCAGGATTTTGTTTTGTTTGGTATGCTGGCATTGTACCCTCATGTTGTAATTACCAGTACTCTTAACCTGTCTAATAATTTCCATTTCTTGGTCTCTTACATTCTGAGAGGCATTCATAAGTTTCATCTGCTAGATCGCTAGCTTGACTTTTCAGCTGTGTGGCATTCTGTTATTTAATCTATCTAATGTTTTTATTTTGGGGGAAATTCACCTCCCAAACAATCCACCATTGAAAACTCTGTGAATAGCAGAAAAGCACTGACAATAGTGCGAGGCATGGCCCAGAGTCGGAAGTGTTTCCTTCTGTTGTATGTAGGGTTGCTACGAATTAGACCTGACGCAACAGCACCTAAGGACAAATAACACCAATAATTTTTTATTTAGCATTTTAATTTCCAGGAGCCCTTTTGTTGTCATTTCTTCTTTAAAAATAGTGGCTTGTCCTTGTTTGGTGGATGCAGAATCTCCTTTAATCTCTTCAAGGATATTAGTTAAAATCATTTTTAATGGTTTCTTATGGCACCTAACAACACCAACAATGTTCTGTAAGTTATCTCTACATTCTCTACTTTTACTTCTTATTGTTGGTGTTTGTCTTCCTTCCTTAGGACCCAGCTCCACTTCTTGCCAGACTCTCCCAGGCCTGTTTCCTTTTGGGTAGAAGGGCTGAGACTGGAAACATCTGGGTGGCACTGAGGCAGGAACCCCCTCAGGTGCTCAGGAAAGAGCATGTTAGAGAGACAGCAGAGGATAGTGTGTGTCTTTGCAGGACAAACTTCCTTTCCTTTTCTGCCTTTCTGTGTCTGACACAGAGTCCAGAATGACCACAGACCACTGGCCTCTCCCAGGCCTGTGTAGCTTCACCAGGAGTTTGCAACAGGCAGGCTGGCAGAGTCCTTCTGAGATCACTTCTTGAGAGCTCCACCTACCCCAGGGAAAGGCCTGAGTGCTGCAGACATCACTCAGGTGTCTGCCCCAGCACCGCCTTCCAGATCACTGTACTCACCTTGTTGTTGTTGTTGTTGTTGTTAGGTGCCATTGAGTCGGTATCCAACTCATAGCGGCCCTCATAGGGTTTGCAATGGCTGACTGTTTCGGGATTGCCTTGGGAGTGGATTGCCAGGCCCTTCTCCCACTTTTGCGGTGCTGGGAATTGAACTCGGGACCTCAGAGACTGCAGCGCAGTGCTCTGCCAACTGAGCTAAATCCCAGCCCCTGTATTCACCGTAGGCTTGCAATTTCCACGAGCAGGGTCCTTGAAGGATTGCTCTTCTATTGTTTTGAGCTTTGGTTATCCCCAGCTGTTTTCTCTATCACTCCAATTATATTTGCTTTATTTAGTCTAAGTGTTGTTTAAAGTTTATTGCTGATTGCCTTTCCTAGGTTTAGCACAAAATTTTTTCCCCTCCAATTTCAGTTTGCCCCTGGATGAGAGAAGCGGCAGATGTACTTGCTTATGCTGCCATCTTGAATCAGTGTGGTCAGCAATACGAACACTGAATTAAGAATTTGAAATTTTCAGCTTTAAGCTTACACATATTTCTGTGTTTGGCATTAAAAATTGCTAAATGGAGGTGTTTTAAATAATTCCATCTTAACCTATCCTACCAGGATTGCAATTGCCAACTATTTTTTCCTACATCAAGATTTCATAAAATAGAATATAGCATTAACAGCCCTTATTCATGAAATCAAGAAATTCTGCTCAGAGGCTATCCTGAGCCTTGAAAGCAAATGTAAGCAGAAGGAGTCTCTGCGTGTTTTAAATAGCAGCAGCTGCTGCAGCAATAGCAACTCTGGTAGTCTTAAAAAGCATTTCCTTTTCCTTTTTCTTTTTAGATTTCTTTTTCTTTTGGGTAAAGCAAATTTATTCATGTAGACTGATAGCAGCTACCATTTCCTTGTCAGCCATGTGCTGTTTTTGTTCCCCCAGCCTCCTGTTTGGTTATGCCCTTGGCATGTAGAAATAATGTGGGTCTGTCAGTTAATTGTCATTGACTTAGCTGTGGAAGGCAGCACGCTTTTCATGGGGGCTGCTGTGGGCTTTCTTAGCTCTTTCTTAGTTCTATTAGGGAACATTGAAAGGGCAAAGAACTTTAAGATCTCCATCTCAAATACTTGTTTAGTCTGTAATAGTCTAATCAGAGTGTACGGATAATGTCCTTAAGTGAGTGTCATGGAAGAATGAGACTGTTGTTAACTCCTACCTGTTGTAGATTTTATCATGGCATATAAATGTCTCTTAACATTGGTTTTCACCTAAACCCAAACAGAAGTATAAATGATGGAGGACTTTATTCTTTTTGTTTTCCTTTTTTTTTTAAATAGCACTTAGATAAATGTTCCTTTAATTAATATGAATTCTAAGTTATGAATATGAATTCTAAGAATATGCATTTTTGTCTCCTAAGCAGTTGGTATTAGACAAAGTGCATTTTTCATCCTTTGTCTTAAAGGTAATGATAATGTACTGGATTTTGAAATTGGACACTTTAATCTTAAATATGATTTGTGTGTTTATATCCTTCTGCAAAGTCAGTATTAACTAATCTTTCTATCCTATAGTTACAGAAGTTTATGTGCAATCTGCAGACTTGTATTTATAAGTACTTCAAAGAGTGCCTTTGACTATAGGGAATTCAGCAAGCCTATTTAGAAACTGATGTGAGTTTTTAAACTATAATGCTCTTAATCTTTGTAGTAGAGACTGTAATATTTTTCAAAAAATAAATAAGCCTGACAAGTGAAACAAATTTGATAAGCAGTTTTTTTCCCTCTTACTGGTGAATATTATAGCCTCTGGCTGTAATATAAGAAGTTATATCTGAAGAGGAAGTGCTTTTTAAATTTCTAAGACTAGGCCACTCTTAAATTCTTTCACATCAAATAATTTAACTCTGAAAGCAGGAACTAATTAGAGGTTCAGGTTTTAAATTATCAACCATTTACTCTCTTCAAAAATGACAAAGAGAAGTTTACCTCTTGTATGCTCTAGGATTCATTAGGACAATCTAGCTTCTGAATGTCAGAAAGTAAATTTTTTACAGTATTTTTCAAAACTGGTTAAATGCTAAGAACATAATATTAACTAAAACATGTCATGTCAGTCCTTAATTAAATACAATTCATCCATCCACTTGACACAGGTAAACTGATATGTGTCAAGTTCTTGTCTAGCACTGCCTTTTGTGTGTGTGTGTGGGGGGAGTACTGGAGGATTGAACCCCAGGCCTCAACACTTGCTTTGCAAGCACTCTACCTCTAAGCTGCACCTCCAGGCCATTTTTTATATTTTATCTTGAGTCAGGATCTCCCTAAATTACACAGGCTGCCTTTGACCTTGAACTTGCAATTCTTTTGCCTCCACCTCCCTATTCATGTGGATTATAGATGTATGCCACCACTCCTGGCTAACATTTACTTTTAAAAATGATTTTCTGGCTGGGTGCAGAAAAGCCCTATGAGGGTCGCTATGAGTTGGACCTGACTCAGCAGCACGTAAAAACAACAATATATATTTTATTTGTCAGTTTCTTTTGTCACTTTAAAGAGTTAATCACCTCCTGCATTTCACACTGACACTGGAGATTTTTAATCAAGTAGAAACAGTTAGAAGCCTTTTAATACTCAAGAACAATGACAGCATTTTGACAATTAAGTTATTAGCTCCCAATCTTTTCCTCACACTGTCTCTTCCCTTTTCTGTTTAGTCAAACAAAAGGACAAGTTTCCAAATAGATCTCTCCAGTAACAGGAATACCTAGGCTAGACTTACATGTAGAGACAGCTTTCAGTATATTTAAGAGCAGCTCCACTAGATGCTCCATTATTTCTTAGACATCTAGCGTTCCAGGGGACACTAGGGGTGTCTGACACAGAGGAAGAAAGTCTGAGGAGGTTAAATGAGTTAGTCATGATCGTATGACTCATATTGTAGATTGCTGGGCATTACAACCACAGTTGATGGTGACTGAACATATACCCTCCTCAGTATCCACTGCCATTGCTCTGGGCCAGGCTGGCACTGTCACTTACCCAAATCACCATGGTACTCCTGACTTCTCTCTGGTTTTCTTCTTGCTTCCTCTTTCTGTGCCATTCTTTACACAGCTATTTTCATATTTTCTTAAAGGAAACTGGATCATTTTGGTCCCTTACTCAAAACCCTTACATGATTTCCCTTATTCTCAAGATAAAATTTAAAGTCTTGGTTGATAAAGTCAAGTACACAATGATTCCAGTCAGCCTTGCCAACTTCACTCTTCATGAGTGCCACTCCCTGTTTATATACCCTTGTCCCAACCCTTCATGTATCTTAATTCTACTCATCCTTCAGATGGCCATTTAAATGCTGAGCCTCTCCACTCAGATTGCTCCTTCTTGGCTTAGCTAAGGAAGGCCTCCCTTTAGAGTTGATCCTCAATAACAGAAGGAACAGCTAATGCAAAGCCTGAAGCCAAGAACTTTGAATTAAAAACACAGCTGCCTTCAAAACAATGAGACTCAACTTGCTAAGGATTTTGGACAAGAGGGTCTGTCCACAGAGCCAAGCAGCTCAACAATTTTTACTAGTTGAGGCATGCTTTTCAAGAAGCAAACCTCTACAAGTTGTAGACTCATTTAGATTTTAGACTCACTTCAAAAGTACTTGTGATGCCGTTGGCTTAGCTGAGAAATGGATTCATTAGGGCTTGGTGACTGTAATGTACAGATGACCGTGCCCATTTCCTCTTTATGATGTATAAAGTGTCATGTTCAAGTCCAGTGAAGCATGGCCCCGAGTCTCAGCTCACTTTATTAGCTGTCAAACTTAGATGACATGTTTCTTTTCTCTGAACCAGTTTCCATCCCGGTGGACTGTGGTGAAAATTATTAAATTATACAATGTTTGTAAGGCACCTAGCATAAAACAAATACATAAAAATGACTCTGATCATTGCTTAGAATGTTTATCCTTAGATAAAGTTATCGAATTACCAAATTTTAAAACTATTTTACATCAATTTAGAAACAAGGTAGTATGATATGTTCAAACTTTTGAAAAGAAAGAATTAAACACATTGACCAGAATTCCTTTTTAATTTCACTTGCAAAAGAAGGGAAAAATGATTGTGTCTGAAGCAAAGGTAAATGTTATAGAGAATATAGTGTCTTTTAGTTTTTATTTGATCTTTTTATTCTCTCTGAAGACTGTCTCCAAGAATGTGGAAAACTTCAACAGCAGAATAGAAGCATTCCAGTTGACAAGTGGAGATTCTTGGGACTTTCTGTTTACCCAGAGGTTTTTTTTTTTTTTTTTTTTTTGCCCTGGATAACAAAATATCAAGAGTGGAATTGGGATACAGCCATCCATATTGAAGACCTAGAGTAAAATCTTAGGTCAGAATGATTCCACACAGATAAATGTTAGTTTGGCACATAAGGAAAAAGGAACATTTTCCTATTATTTCTGTTGTCAGATTTTAATTCTGTCACAGATTTTGGGTTAAAAACGTTTTATATTCATCACCATATTCAGGGGAAATTTTAATGTGTAGTAGATTAAACCTAGTAAGTGTATGTAGTCCTTCCTTGACCTGGACAGAACAATGGTATGTTTTTTACTTCCCTAAAGAATTTGTCAAAAACATCAACTATAGCCAGGCACGGTGGCACACACCTATCATCCCAGTGACTTGGGAGGCAGAGGCAGGAGGATCCCAAGTTCAAGAACAGAGGCAGTCTGTAATTTAGTGAGACCCTGTCTCAAAACAAAATAAAAATAAAATAAAATTAAAAAACATCAACTGTAAAAATTGTTTGCTTTTATTTATTGGTTTTGTTTTCTCTTCCCCTTTATTCTAGGATTACGACAGTTTTTTTGAATCAAAGGAAAGCAATACAGTCTTTTCATTCTTAGGCCTGAAACCACGGTTGACATCAACGGTATGTTAATCTTCTATTCTTGTTTTAGAGTCCATCTTTCTTGAATTTTTCTTAGGAATTGAGGTTGAAAGTATTAAAGGGATGCATATTTAATCCTAAATTTTAGATTTTGCTTTCTCAAATGTGCATAGACTATTCATTGTTAAAACACACAAAGAAGCCTACCTAGTTCTTTTTCTTTTCAATTTGCAATTGTTGCTATAAATTAGAATATTAGTTTATAATTTGTACTCTGTTCTTAAAGGTAGCAAAAAGTAGTAGCTGCTTCTATCCTAAATTGCAAATTTACAATACCATTTGCCTCTCTGTGTCTATGGTTTGTACATTTGTGGATTCATCCAACCGTGGATCAAAAATATTTGGGAAAAAAGTGCATCTGTGTAACCAAGCTGGTGGCACATCCCTATAATCCCAGTCACTCAGGAGGCTGAGGCAGGAGGATTGTGAATTCATGGCCAAAAGCAGCCTGTGTAACTTCGTGAGTCCCTGACTCAAGATAAAGAATGGGCTGAGGATATATGGCCCAGTGGTAGAGCACTTGCAAAGTATGTGTGAGGCCCTGGGTTCAACCCCCAAGTACCATTAAAAAAAAGAAAATAGAAAAGAAATCTCATCTGCATTGAACACTGTTTTCTTGTCATTACTTTCTAAACAGTACAGTATAAAATCTATTTACTTAGAATTTACATTGTGTTAGGTATTTTAAGTAATCTAGAGATGATTTGAAGTTTATGGATAGGTGTCCATAAGTTATACTATGCCATTTTGAGGACTTAAGCATCTGCAGATCCAGTTGAGGTCCTGAAACCAATCCCCCACAGACACTAAGGCACAACTGTATTAGAATTATTTTGAAACAGCAGAATCAAAGCTATATTCAAAAGGCCTTTTGCATGTTTTATTTATTTATGTTGGAGAATAGATAGTCTAACAACTGGTCAAATTTGAAAAAAATGCTGTAATTCCTAAATCAATCAAAATATTGTAAAATCCCCTTTAAAAAGTCATATATTTTTGGGAAAATACAAAGTCCCTAAGTTTGTCTCATGTTTAGACCTAGAAGTGATGTGTTTTCACAACTTTATCAAGCACATGGATTTACTTTCAAAGTAGAGAATTCTTCTTTACTTTGTAAGGTAATATTTTGATTATTTCTTTAAAAAAGAAACCCTTTTTTTCTGATTATAAAAGTCATTTAGGAAAACTGGAAAAATACAAAAAAAGTGTAAAGTAAAACGTAAAAGTCACTATCCAGAGCTAACTACATTGATATTTTTATATATTTAATCATTATGTACATGGTAATCTTTATATGCATAATGCCTTATATATTTCAAATTAAGGCAGAAGTCTAAGATATCTATTTTTAGCACAATTGAAATGGAAGTGCATTGCTAGGAACTTTGTTGTCTGTAAGCAATAGGTCTTTTGAGGCTACCCAGGATTTGTACCATCTCTGGAACACCTGTGGGAGGAAGGCAGCAACCATCAATAATATAAATTATACAGCAGCACCTACAGTGTAGAGCTAAGGTGAAAGCTTGTTTTGTTTTTATATCAGTAAAGTCCACAGATGGTTGTGGGTGGTTTCTATGCACATGTTTTAAGCAGAGGCAAAACCCACACAGAAAGTATTTAGAGGTTCTTAAATCTATTTTTGTAAAGATGGAACATTTGAATACTTGCTAAGAAAATTAGAGTATTTGTAAAACATGCTTCATCCAAAGCTACTAAACAATCCAGATTTATCTTCAAAGAATTGGAAGAAACTGGGATGGGGTAACTAACAGATACATAAACCCAGTGAGTATCATTGTCTCTGTAAAAACCTTTTAAAAAATACTGTGTGCTTGCCATCTTTGTTCTCATTTTCTCAAACATGTAGATTCCTTAGAGACTGTGCAGGCTGACTTTATTCTTTAAACAATTTATTCTGTCTAGAATTTCTCAATAAATCTATGATCTATAAAATATACATTCTCAGATGGGTTTTGGTCATAGTGTTAAGGTTGGTGCAGGTCCCACTAGAGTTGACTGGATTTCATGGACCATTGGCAAAGGCAGTGAGAGCCTTGGATTGGCTGTCCTTAGGCATTAGCACTTGGGACCAGAGCAGATGTCTTTGGCACAGTATCTGTGCCTCTTGTCTCATGATTCATTCAGGGCATTAGAGGTTAAGAGCAACTTGTACTTCATCTTTATATGAGAGAAGCGTAGATATTTATAAGAATAGTTGAGCATTTCTGCCCATTGTAGTCATTCATTTTTCATGTTGGTAAAATCATTATAGCCTATATAGTCGAAGGCTTTGACAGAATGTTCATGAGTTTAATGTACTAGAAGATGAAACCCCCTTTCACATCTCCTCTCCCACTCCTGCTGCAGTATACACACATAGAAGGCAAGGCTGGAAGGCCAAGCAGGAAACACACATGGACACCATTAGCACCTGTAATTGCCTTGTGCAGCTGTGCCCCACAAACCCAGGTGAAGTGCGGACTCTGCCTGGGCTGCTCCCAAAAGTGGACAGGGTAGGAGGCCTACAGGCCACACTTACTCTGGACAGATTGATTGTTACGCACAGAAAAAGTAAAAAGGAAATGCAACATTAATATTGAAATATAGATTTTCTACTTTTCTCTAGGTGGAAGGTGTAGAAATTTTGGGTAAGGGAAGCACTTTCCCCTGAGAGTGGCTGGAGCCAGCAGTGGCTGGCCATCGTAGTACCAAATTTCAGGTAGAAACTCTTAATGTTTGTTATTTTAATAGACTCCAAGCAGAGCCTATTTTAGAAGTTTCAGCTTCCAGGTACCTACCATTTAGGAGGGATATTCAAAATATGTAGTAGCTGGTAAGCACTTTGCACTGACCAGCCAGAGCTAGAGCAGATCATGGCGTCCTCTGTGCCAAGTGATAGCTGTTTAGGTTTGATTGTGGCATGGAGCAGAGTAGCATTTGGGCAGCTGGGGTGGTGACTATTTACTAATAGGTGTGGCCATTCCACTGCTGTCCTTCACCGAGGATCACTATTAACCAGTCCCTCTCTGGCCCCCTGATAACTCCCACACACCCACAGGGTAGTAGAATAGTACCTTTGAGAGGAAGGAGATTCAGTAGGTTGCTGAAAACATGCAGTTCTCCACTTTCAGGTTTGGCAAGTTGGATGGGTATGATTTAAACCTGGGTTATGATCCCAAAAGATTTCCAACATCTGTATTCCTGGTATTTAAAATGCCACTGCCAAGAGAAAATTTTCTTGTCAATGCAGTGCAATAACTGACTCCTTTTTTTGTTTGTTTTTAATAGGGAGAACCTTAGAGAGGAAAAGTGGAAGGTGATAGAGATGCATTTTGGAACACCCCCTGGTACTCAGCCACATACCTGCTTACCTAATGCATCACTGTGATAAGAGCCACGTGCAACATTAGTAACTTTGCTTGCCATGGAAAAGGTGTTTTTGGGAGACGGGGGTATAAGGGGGATTGCATGATTGCTTTAAACCAAATCAGGACTCTGGTGGATTTTTTTTCTTGTTTTCAGATTTGCCTACAGTTGCCTCACTCACCTGAAAGTACTGTCACCCATTACAGGTGTGCTTCCTTATTGACTGACAGATAAAGGGGTGATATTATCAGAGAGAAAATGTTGGATCTGCCCTACATTGTAGTAGATACCAGTATTGCATAAACCTGGTTATCTTTAAGGTACCTGAATGGTGTCCTTGAAATTGGTCTGCTAGGCTATTAAAATCTTTGAATCAGAAAGAGAAAAAGCAATGCTTTTTGACAGATGAGCATTGAAGATTTTTGCTGCAGAATCACCAATGTCACTTTCCTAGTGCTTTGTAATAACACTTGTTGAACAAGTTAGATGTTCTAGACTCCTTTTTGTAATGGTAGTTCTTACCCCCATAAATCCTCTAAGCATCTACAAATGTTTCCAAAAAGTCAGTTGTAACACTGCATGATCATAACCAAGTTATAGGGTTGAAAATAATTGCTGATTTGGAAAGTACATGTTTCTTTATATCTTGAAAGGGGAAAGTTTCACCTAAATGCATAAAGCTGCTTAAAAGATATATCTTAAGATGTGCACTCATTAGATAGTAAATTTCTATGAAAATTGTGTAGTATCCGGAGGCAGTTTCAGCTCTAGCAATTTATTTATACATAAGTGCCCACATAGTTTTAAATGCAGCTCCCCTGACAGCTGCTTGTTCTATTTTGTGAAGGGATTATATTTTTTTGAGAAAGAAAAACTCTCATCTAGATATATATTTGTATATATATTATGAGCCCTTGTTGAGATACCACTACTGCTGTGGCTGTAACTCAGTGGTAGAGTGCTTGCCTAGTATGCAAGCCCTGGGTTTGATCCCCACTACCACAAAAAGAAAAAAGAAATATACCAATACTCCTGTACAATTTAATGTTTTTTCCCCTGTGTTACTTTTCTCTGTTCTTTTATTTTCTTTACTCATATTTCTGGACAATGCACAGTCTCAGATTTTTCAGAGTAATACAGACACACATTCTTATTCCATACATGAGCACAAGTGAGATTTCAGAGCAGCATATATGAAAAGAAAGTTGTCTAGAGAGTAAGTCTGAAATGTACTTGGCAAGCAAAATCTACTCCCACTGGAGTGGATACAGGTAAATAATGAACATATCTTCTTCATTAGGGCAAAAACCACTTATATGTATCCTTACATTTTTTAGAGGTTTTAATTGCCAAACATGGAAACAGCCTTGAATGGAATAGACTCTCAAAGGGCTAGTGAAATTACTCAATACTAGTACCAAGCCTTTCATTAGGATTCTGAGAAAGAAAGGTATAAGAAATTGAAAGAGCAAATGAATTAAAGCCCCACCCTCACCACCCTACCCCATGCTTTGCTAAAGTTGGACTATTCTAAAGTACTTTTTGAATTCTAAAGCTGAAGTGCCAGCCTAAGATTTGCAGTCCAGGACTACAACCAGAAGAAAAGAATTATAGATTTCTTCTTGACCTGAAGTGACTCATCCACAATTTTCTCTTCAAGGAAAGCTTGTCAGATCATGGAGATTACTGGTTAGTTGGTATTAAATAAGATCCAGGTCAAATTCCATTTGTTAAATCCCAGGGACTATCCAGGAATATTTTTTCCTAATTAGTTATTGTGTTTGAGTATGTGAGTCTTCTAATAATACTTAAATTTCTTTTTAAGATACAGCAGTTTTAAAAATTGTTGTGTTGTCATTATTCAACTTACATTTTTGTCTACTCTTGCCAGTGAGTGCCAAGAACCATCTTGGTAAGGTTGAGGCTTTGCAAGATCTGGGTTGTAAAATTAGTGTCATACTTGATAGACAGAGAAAGTTACCCAGATTTCTGTTATGTCCTTTGCATTAACTATAATATACCTAGTATGATTATATTAAACATACTAGATGGATAAGAGTGCTAAACTACTGTCACAGTTACATGTTATCTTCTTATAGTTTTTTTTTTGGGGGGTAGGGGGGGGTCAGCAAAGAAATACAAGCCTCAGATGGTATTGTATTTATTATGGTGGGCTAGAAGCACAGTGTATGGCATTCCACAGTACCCAGGCTCTGTGAGAATCTTACTGTGTTCAGAACATATTGGGTCCTTACTTGTATTCTTTACCAGCTCAGTTCCCAGCATGAATAAGGCTTTTCTTATTCCCTTTAACTAGCTGCCTTTAGATTTTGATAATTACCACATTAAAAAAAAAAAAAAAAAAAAAAAAACTTAGGAAAGAAGTGGATTTACAGGCATAGATATAATATCAAGCCCATTTCAAGGCAGAATTTTAATTTCCTGTAGTAGGCTTGTTGGGACAAAGGAAACGTGCTGCTAAAAATCAAATTATGCCATTTTAAAATTAGATAAAATATAGAGTGCCATCCTGCTAGGTGTATGCAGACCAGAAGAAAATTTAGTTCAGGAAATACTTGGTTTTCCAAATTCTGGGGTTTTATTAAAATCAAAGAAGAGAAAAGGAAGATACTTTGCCCGCAGACTATAATATATTTTAGATTTGTTTTATAGACTTAATTAAACATTCACATAGATTTTTTTATATTATATGAATTTAATAATGAACTAAATATTTTTGGGTTTTGTTATTAAATGGTACCAAAGGCTTTTTCTGTTTTGTTTGTTTTGTTTGATTCTATTGTAAAGTTTTGCTTTTTCTAGAAATTTGCAGTCCAGGACTATTGTAAAGTTTTGCTTTTTCTAGAAATACTTTTTATTTAACAGCTTTTCTTAAATGTCAGGGTCCACTTCAATCTGTAAAATTATTGATTTTAGATTTGAGTTTGTATGTGTTTGTCTTTAAGGGGATTGGTGAAATCTCAGATTTTATACTCAGCATTAAAGGAAAATAAATTCTCGAAAACATGCATTCTGAAAATGGAGTTTGTGTTTCCTCCCATTTCTAGAACTTTTATAATTTTAGTTCTGCTTTTTGCTGAATCCTTTTTGCTTAACTGGGAAGCTATGTGTGTTTTGTTTTGCTTTTTGTTTTTTGTTTGTTTTGGGTGTTTTTTGAGACAGGGTCTTGCTGTGTAGCCTCGACTGGCTTGGAACTCCCTGTATAGCCCTGGCTGGCCTCGAGTTTTCAGCAATCCACCTGCCTCAGCCTCTTGAGTGCTGGGATTGCAGCACTGCCCAGCCATGCCCAGCTGGGAAGCTGTGTTTCTGCTCTGATCCATGAACCTCATGCATGAAAGCCACATATTCATTCATAAAAACAGATTGTGTGGTGATTTGAGGAGCCATGCCTAAGGTTCTACCTGAGTGTGTTGGGAACAGAAGACAGTCATCTGAAGACGGTGCCCAGGGCTGAGGACGGAGTTCATCAGTTAGGCACCTGTTGGTTCAAGTAGACTGTGTGGTCTCATGAGTACACTGAAGCCATGGCTGATGCTTATGTTCCTTTACTAGTTGTAGAAAATGGACAAGGTGGCCACATTCATTTTTCTGGGTTCCCTCTGAGGCAGTCAGTTGCTTCTGAAAGTTGAAGAAAACATTTCTAAAAGCAGTGTCTGAGGCTGATCTTACCAGGGAACCATTTTAAACCTTAAACATCAGGACAGAAAGCATGGAGGAAGGGATCAAGGGAAACAAGCTGTAAATTTGTAGAAATGGGTTACATCATGAAACCAAATAAGCAAACAATCCCTAACTTCTTGTGACTCAGGTTTCCAAAATTTCCCTAATTCTAGACATGCATGGTAGGCTAGTTTGGGCATCATTTTCTGTCAGCATGGAGCCCTTAAAACGTGAAGGGTCCTGTCTGAGCAGGACAGTAGTCTCTACCCTCTAAGAAGAGAGAAACAGAAATGAAAGCAGCAGTTATAGCCAGTGGTAAATGATAGAATTGAGATAAGTTCTTAGCACTCCAGGTACAGGTCATTATCTGAAATATTATATGTAGTCTTTTTCTTTGATAAAGCCATCCCAATTTCTAAAATTTCACACATGCAGTGGAGTGTATATATACATGCATATGTACACACACATGCACATACATACACTAAAGTATAGACAATAATAATAAACCCCTGTGTGTCTGCCACCTGCCTTCTTGCCTTTTAGGCACCATGTGCTCTTCCCCAAACTTGTCTCCCTCCCTGTCTGATAAAGGAAGCCCTGTCCTGCCCTTTATCATTTTGCCTTCATGTATATTCCCTGAATGAATAATAAATGGAATAAAACCAGATATATTCTTCTGTCACTTCCTTTTTATGTTCATTGTAAAGGGAGGTTTCGCTATTAAATATCATTGTTATATAAATATATTGCAAATTTCCCTTCCAGTTGCTTGTATTGAACTGCATCTTTGCTTGAAATAGAAAAAGGAAATGTTGCTGTGAACATCCCTTTTGTGACTTCTGTGTGGATATGCACAGGAGTGGATATATACTTTGAATAGAATTGTTGGGCTGTATAATAAAAGCACATCATCAGCATTAATGTTGTTGTTGTTAGGTGCCATGGAGTCGTATCCGACTCATAGTGACCCTCATAGAGTTTTCAATGGCTGATTGTTTCAGGATTGCCTTGGGAGTGGATTGCCAGGCCCTTATCCCATATAAGCATTAATAGATATGGCCAAATTACTTTCCCGAGTAATGGTACCAACTTATGCTCCCACCATTACTAGAATTTTTAGGATTCTAGACCTTGGTCAACCTTTGAGATTGTCAGAGTCAAATTTCTACTAAGTGGAACAATATAAAATGGTATCTCAAAGTGGGTTCATTTGGCATACTTGTTATTATTAGTAAGTTGAACATGTTTATTAGGGACTTCTTGTTTCCTTCATTTTTTTTTTTTTTACCTTTTCCTATTCACTTGTGGTTTTAGTTATTAATTTTAATTTTGTGTGTATATATATAGTGCTGGGGATTAAACCCAGGATATTACACATGCTAGGCAAGCACTGCTAGGCACATGCTAGGCAACCACTGATACCCCAGCCATGATTTTACTATTAAAGTGAGGAGAAACCACGATAAGAATTGTTGTTAAGTGCCATCAAATCATGTCTAACTCATAGCAACCCTCATAGAATTTTCAATGGCTGATTGTTTTGAGATTGCCTTGGGAGTGGATTGCCACATCCTTCTCCCATTTTTGTGGTGCTGGGAATCGAACTCAGGACCTCAGAGGCTACAGAGCGGCACTCTACCAACTGAGCTAAATCCCAGCTCTAAAATTAGAAAAGCTATTTCTAGCCGGGCACCATGGCATACTCTTGTAATCCCAGCTAAGGCAGGAGAATAGTGAGTTCAAGGCCAGAGGCAGCCTGCATAACTTCGAGGAGCGCTGTCTCCAAATAAAAAATAAGAAAGGAACTGGAGGGGCAGCTCAATGGTGAAATGTTATGAGTTCAGTACCCTTATACCACAAAAAAATATACAAACCATAAAAAACCTATTTCCAGAAATATGACAAGTATATGAGTCTTTATTCTGTTTGAAGAAATTAATTACGTGCATGTATTATATATTTTCTTGTGTGCTGATTTTCAATTCATCAGCATGTCAGCCAAGAGATGTACTTTGGGAAATTCTCTTTACTCTAGGAGAGTTTCTTCTGTGAAGTAATTTTAAGGCTCATCACTTCTAGTGATTTGGCAGGAAATTAATACCATTAATGTTACTATTTAGTTTTCTGCTACAGAATTTCACTAAAAGGAAATCTTTACATAGACTTCATATTTGTATAACGTATTTCCTTAGTATGCCAATGTATAATGGGTCTATAGCAAACAATGATGTTATACTTAAGAAAACATTAAAAAATTATTTCTCTAGATTGAGCCTCTACTCATAGTTAAGTAATTTCTAAGGTGAGTGAAGTAGATCAGTACCATGCTGAACATAACATAACTACATAACATGCTACGTAACATAGTAGCATGTTTACATGTGTGTGAATTGACTGTTGGTAGAAGAACAAAAGTCTAGAATGCAGTCTTATTATCTGAGGCTCCTACTAACTCAACACTTTTAATAGGCTGAAGACATTGATATTTAAGTGTTCTTAACTAAAAACTTGGTATTTTTCATAATGAATAGAATAAATATTTAGACCTTTTTAAAATAGAATGTATGCTGCTTTACATCTTTTTTTTACATCCCAATAATAATAAAATTTACTATAACTAAACTTTTCACTAAAAAAGCTTTAGTGCAATTGTCTTCAATTGTTACAGAAACAAAGCTCTGTAGTACTTAGCAGTACTGTATATCAACAAGCCACATACAGCATTGAGCACTTGACATGTGCCTAGTTGAAGTTGTGGTGCACTGTGAGTGTAAATATACTACAGATTTTTCAGACTTAATGTGAAAGAAAGAATATAAGATACCAAATACTTTTTATATTGATTATATATTGAAATGATAATATTTTGGATATATTGAGTTAAATATTAAAATTTCACCTTTTTAAAAATGTAGACACTAGAAAATTTGAAATTACACATATGGCTTCATTATATTTCTGCTGGATTCCACTGTTTTATACCAGGCTCCTTACTTGAATTTACAATAGAGAAATAAATACCTTTAAAATATTATTTAAGGATCTGGCAAAATATCTCCTTCCTTCATTTGTCATACTGAAAGGAAATGTGAACATCTTTGGGAACATAATTTTCTGATGCTGCTGCCAAAATGAATGCTTTTCTCGTTTTGCTTCTTGTCCCTCTAGCTTGAAGCATTTCTGTAGCAAAAGAGGAGATTCTTTTCTCCTGGAATAACAGCTTATAATCTTGTTGTGAGTTGTCATAATGTGCGGCGTCTCTCTTGTGTCTAGTCTCTTGTTTATAAAGCTGATGTCTCTTGTTGAATTGGACTGGATCTGTGAACTAAGCCACAGTCACATTTTTGTATTTTTTCTTTTTTCAAAAAGGGGGATTTAATGAACACACAGATGCTATCTATAGTCTGCAGAGCAGTGATGAATATTAATGGAATTTAGACCTAGATTTCTCTATATCTATAAAACTCACTTGAGCTCATAAGAATATGTGGATAACCTGCATTTAAAAAGTTGCTTTCTGGTCTCATTGCCAAAGATTAAAATGAAATTATGTGAATATTACAGGAAAATTCTTCCTTTTCCCATCCAGGGTTTTTAACCATTTTGTTTTAGCTCTTCTCTTAGAACAATAATGGAGGGGACTTTATTATTTTTGTTATTAAAATTATTATCAATGGTTATTCATTAAGGGGAGGAATTTTTTTGTATTATTTTGTTTGGGAGTCTTCCCTGGAATAAGAGCAATGGAATTATTATCCTTGTAAACCCAAGAGATGCCAACACTCCATTTCATGTATCTATTTAATCGTGTTGCTTTAGGTCCTGTTATTTGTGATTTTAATGAATTGCCACACCTGTGTCATATTTAGCCTTTGGGGATGGGTGGAATGACTTGTCCTAGATAAATGTAGATATCCTTCATGCTAATTTGAATAGGGGCTGGGATTTAGCTCAGTTGGTAGAGCGCTGCGTTGCAGTTCTCTGAGGTCTCAAGTTTAATTCCCGGCACCTCAAAAATAGGAGAAGGGCCTGGCAATCCCGAGACAGTCAGCCATTGAAAACCCTGTGAGGGTCACTATGAGTCGGATACCGACTCGACGGCACCTAACAACAACAACAATTTGATATAATTTACTGATATTATTATCCCATTTGTTTAAGTCTTTTATTTTTCTCCCTGTCAATCTGTTTCATGTCATTTACTGATAAAATCACTAAGTTGAAATACAGATTCAGGGTCTGGCACAGCCCACCTGTTGGCTCCATGACTGACTGCAAGATTAATAGCTGGCACAGAAAGACCAGTAACTTGGCATTGGCTCTGTTACTCTAGCCCAGACTTAACCCTTTCCTCTCTCTTCTTGTCTTTGTGGTAAACCACTCTGAAATAATAGGCTCCACACCATGTCAGAACCATCTAGGAAGGATCACAAGTGATGACAGCAGCAACCAGACTGGGAACCAGAAGCAAGGCTCCAGCTGCAGTTTCCTCACTGAATGTCCTGTTTCATGTGCCTCTTAAATATCTACTACACTATATACTGTTCATAAGTGAGGAACGGAATACTGACAGGTGTTCCAGCCCAGTCATGAGGGGGCTAGGCAAACAATTTTAGCAGGTACATATTTAGCAGCTAAAGTGACAATAGCATTCAGACCTGGGGACAGCTTCTGAACAACTGCAGGAAACTCCTTCCCTGCTCTTCACTCTGGGGGCTCTCCTGCCTCCTGGTGAAGGCATTGCAGAGAGACCCAGACATTAGTTCATGCCAAAAATATATTTTTTCAAAAAACAACAGTCGCCAGGCGCAGTGGTACATATCTGTAATCCCAGCAGCTCAGGAGACAGAGGCAGGAGGATTGCAAGTTAGAGACCAGAGGCAGTCTGTGTAACTTAGCGAGACCTTGTCTCAAGAAGTCAAAAAAATGGGCTGGGGGTGCAGCTCAGTGGTCCAGCACTTGCAAAGCATGCAAGCGTGAGGCCCTGGGTTCAACCTACAGTACCACACACACACACACACACACACACACACACACACACACACACACCAAACGAACAAACGGAAACAAAACAAAACAAAAAAACAGTCCATCCTCTCTTACTAAGATAATTTTATGGAGTTTGCTGATACTATATTTATATTTTGCTTGCAGCCATACCACTGTGAAGTCTGATTCCATCAGGTCTCAAGAAGCTAAGCAGGGACAGGCCTGATTAGTACTTGGGTGGGAGACCAGGCTTGGGAGAAGGACCCGGCAACCAAAAAATAATCAGCCATTAAAAACCCTATGAATAGCAGAGAAGCACTACAGTACTGTTTTCCCTGCGGTACATAGGGTCGCTATGAGTTGGACACTGACTTGAGGGCACCTAACAACAACAACATATTTATGTTTGCATGATATTGTTGGAGAAAGTTCAGCACTCTTTGTAACTTACCTGTGAGTATAAGTGTTTACTGTTTAATGTCTCAGAAGCTGCTCTTTCTTTGGTATATTTAACTTTGGTTTGGGCCAACTTTGTAGTAAGAAAGCTGTTACTTGTTTTACTTGTGGACAATAAATTTGTTCTAAAAGCTGATTCTAGATTAGATGAAACACATAGTTTATTGGTATGTATTTAACAGCCTATTTATAATTCAGTATATGGCCATGTGCTGAGCTTTGATTCCCTACATCTTTTCTGCTGACAGTTACCAGTGAGTCAGTTTGGAATGTGTTGTGTTGGTCTAAGACCAGGCAGGGGGTAAATGTCACACAATGATTTAAATAGGGAAGTTAAATATAAAGAATTGCTAAATTTGATATAAAAGTGACTTAGATATGTTGTTGTTGTTGTTGGGTGCCATTGGTCACAGTGACCCTATGTACAACAGGTGAAACACTATTGTGTTTCTCTGCTGTTCATAGAGTTTTCAATGGCTCTTTTGTGGGAGTGGGTTGTCAGGTCCTTCTCTCAAGCCTACAGTACCTGGTGTTCTCAGGCGGTCTTCCATTAAGTACTAACCAGACCCTACCCTGCTTAGCTTCTGAGATCTGACTGGATTGGATGCCACAGTGGTATGGCTGCAGGTTACTGTTAGATATAAGAAAACTATATTTTACAATAGGAGTGAGGAAGACTGTCCAAGGAAGGACAAACTTGAAGGGAGGTTGACCTTCAAACCTCCTGGGAGGAGGTAGAGTTGCAGTTCCTGGATAGCGGGAAATTCACTGGACAAGCAGGAAGCAACTTTTCAAGTGCAGGCATGGGGCAAGGGCCACAGCTGGTTAGGCAGGCATGTGTGCCTGCAGAGGGAGTGGGCAGAAGTGCAGACAGAAGGTCTGCAAGCCATGCTGTCCCCGTCAGAAGGGCTGCAGGAGGTTATTACCAGGCCAGGCCAGGCCCAAGCAGCAAAGTTGCTGAGGGACTACGCGTTCTGCATCCCCACACCGCTGACTCACGGTGCAGCAATCAGACACAGCAGACAAGCCCCCTTCCTCATCCAGTATTCCCACAACACTCTACTGAGAAAGCTTGGCATTGTGTTCACCTTGACAGAGCAATGCTTAAAGAAATTCTGTCACAGAGCAGTTCTTGAATGAATTTGGACCTAAGACGCAATAAATTGATGACTAATGTACGCCATAAAAGGATTCACTTAGTGACTTCTTATCTGGAATTAACCATTTTCATTAAGAGCATAAAGATTATCAGCATTTTGAGGGAAGCTAGTAACTCAGTAATTAAGGTGATGAATGGCTTGTCACAAATACAAATGTTACAGGAAGATGCAAAGTTCAGGCTTCTGGTCTGGGCAGCCTCACTTTGAGATTTCAAAAAGATGTTGA
Source organism: Pedetes capensis (assembly GCA_007922755.1). Lineage (NCBI taxonomy): Eukaryota > Metazoa > Chordata > Mammalia > Rodentia > Pedetidae > Pedetes > Pedetes capensis. The sequence continues at coordinate 135,558 of VMDO01002300.1, forward strand.
AGTTCAAGCCGCTCCCTGTGGAACACTTGTAATCCCAGCATTTGGGAAGGTGTAGCCAGGAGGATCTGAATTTGAGGCCAGCCTGGCCTATACAGTGAACTCTAGGCCTGCCTGGGCTACATAGTAAGATCCTATTTCAAAAACTGGAAGGAAGGAATAAAGGAAGAAAGGAAGGAAGGAATTTGATTTCACAGAGAAAGCATGGTGCTAAGGCATATACTTAAAGCTTATAAAAATGATTCCTCAAGAAATCAGTTATTCAGATGACATGCACTAACCTATTTTTAGAGAATTATCTTTGCCTAGTCCTAGGATTTCTCTTGAATTTCAAAATAGTAAATACAAAGAACCTAGTAGGTCTATGAAGGACCTAGCTATTGGCGTTTTGTTTTTTAATTTACTCTCATTGCAAATAAAAAATTCTCTGTAACATCTGACCTATTTATTCACCCTAAAAAATCTAACCTGTAGTGGAAAACAAAGCAGAGGGTAATTAGGAAATGGCAGGTGCCAGATCCACTTAAACCCATGATGGCACACATCCTCAGACCCTCAGTTCGGGATAGTTAGTGACTGAGTGAATGGATAGATGGTTAAGTAGGTGGTCCTGCCATGTACCATTCTTTTATTACCTTCAAGCAAGCCCCAAATCAAATTAAATTTACTGAGAAGGTGATTGGCTTAAAAAATGGTTGGTCCAGGATGTGCCATTCTTCACGAGTGCTGCTCTTGCCTTCTTGCTTGACCCCTTGGTATGTACCTATTTCCTGTTTTGATTTTCTCATCCATACCATAGGGGTTTGTGTGTCACCATACACATTTACCCAGCTGTGGATGGCAGACATTCAGAATGCCAGTGTTATCCTGGACTTTGGAGGGAATTTGAAAGTAACTTTGCTCTGTCATGAGGAGTTGATGTCATCATGGGTGGCCAAGCCCACCTGGGAACATGATGCTGTGTTGGTGAAGAGGCTGCACTGCGCCCTTTTAATTCTTAGGCTCCGCAGTGGGGATCTCACAGATGTCTTCAAGTTAGTGCTTAACACTGGTGTTGGTTCCAGGAGGTAATTACTCTCACCCCATAAGCGCAGAATTTGTCAGGCATTGATATATATTCCAGGGACAAATAGAGAGATTTGAGACTGTTATTTTAGTCAAGTGCTATTTAACCAAACAGTCTAATTTCTCCAATAGCCAAATGGAAGTGTTGCTGCTGGCTTTTGATGAAAGCAGACCAAAATGTGATACTCACTTTTATCTTATTAACTACCCATTTTTTCAATATGATTGATATTCTTTTATTTTCATGCATATTTTTTAAATCCTTAACTTGCACGGTCAGTTCAATCACTAACAGCCTTTGGGTTGTTGCTGTGATTGAGGAAAAACCCTGGCCTTCCTGGCTTATTAATTTTAACTCTAAAGTCAGAAATCAATATGAATTGCTTTTAGAAACCTGACAGAAGTCTGACAGTTCAGCAGTTACTAGATATAGTCCTTAATATGAGCTAACTGCTGTTCAGTATTTTTCTTGGGTACAGCAAGTGGGTGGATGATAAAAACGGCATGTTCTCCTGTCTTATGATAATCCTGATTATAGTCAAAGTTCTTTGCCTACAGTAACTGATTATATTCAAAGCTATGGAAAAATGACTGTGTAAATATTAAGTGTAAGGTTGAGAAAGTTCTTATTTTTGATGTGTGTGTATATATACATACATAAATATCTTAGTGGACATTTGTCTCAAGTTTTAGTTTACTAAATCTGTTTTAAAGAGAGATGGGGCAAGGAATATCTTTAAACAGTGATGCTTACACTTCCTCAGTGTAAGTTGTGGCCTAGGCTATGAAATGTGACCTTTAGCAACAGACATAAAATCAGTAATAAATAAATAAATAAATAAATAAATAAATAAATAAATAAATTACTGCAAAATAAAATGCAGTAATTACAAAGTGAGGAACAAGAAGAATCAGAGGGAGAGAGTGGCAAGAACTGCAGAAGTGGTTAGCAATGCTATAGCACAAATAAGGACACAGGAACAAAGGAGGCAAGTCTAGCATGAAAAGCTCAATGGATGTTCTTTGCAAAAATTTGTCACGTTTTAAATTAAGACAGACAAGTCTGAATTTGGCTGTGTAGAGAAAAAGTGTCCATAAAGGGAAGGAGATACCAGAGGGAGGGTTTTCACCTTTCCTATAAACCCTTCTAAATTTTCCCACACAACATTCAAAATATAAGTTGGAAAATTTTAGTATGGGAAAGGACCAAGTATTAGTGACTAGCTAATGTATTTCTAGTATTCTAGTATTTCTAGAGTCTACCCATCTGTCCTTCAGTGCTTGCTGCTTTCAGCTTGCCTTGAAAATCAAAACTTGCAATTGCTTTTAAAAAATGCAAACAAATCTAGTACAGGGGGAAATACTGAAATGGTGTTTATAAGAAAAACGATTTTTGTATGCTTATGAAACTTGGTTCACTTTTAATAAATAAATAGTAAATAAAACAAAGCAAAAAATTCAAGCCAGTTGGTGGCACACACCTGTAATCCCAGCTGCTTTGGAGGGCTGAAGTAGGAGGATCATGAGTGCAAGGCCAGCTTAGACAACACAGCGAGATCTCTGTCTCAGGAAAAAGAAAAATAAAAAACCCAGGATGTTCTAGTGTTCATGTGGAAAACAGAACAAAAGAATAAAATTTACCCATAACCAAGCATATCGTTTATTTTCTGAATTTGAATTTTATTCAGAAAATGAGCCAGGATAGAAGAGAGGAAAATGGCAATTTTCTGTGACTAATATATGTTACATGCACACATATATTTGCAGGATCATCTCAAAAAAACAGTAAGTGCTTGGCATGTTAAGTACAAAGCTTGGCATCCTTTGGATATCAGGCTTGGGTGGTGGCGACACCTAGAGGCCTGATGGCTGAGTATAAGTTACAGGGTCAGCTTTGTGTTAAATTTTAACCATCACCATGGCAAATAAAAAGATTTTAACCATCACCATGGCAAACTATCTGAAGAAAGTTGTGAAAATGAACTCTTCCTTGAAAAGGCCATTTACAGCATGTGATGTTCACTTCTGTTACACTAGAGATGAAGGCCTGGGGAAGAGGAAACTTTGCGGTGTTTCAGAGGATGACCTAAGAGGGTCAGAAGACCTGGTTCTGAAGGAGGTGGGCGTTCCTGTCCTCTTGAGGAAGTCTGGAGGAGGTCAGGAGCCCGTGGCCAGAGGCATTATGCTCAAATTTACCTTCCAGTGGTGCTCATTCTCGAGGGATTCTTGAGACTTAAAGTAAATCATAGACGAAATAAAATTTCCTACAGCAGCAACAACAAGATCTTGCACCAATTGGCAACAGAAAGTATTCAAGCATAACTTGAATTTTGGTGGAGTGACAGAGTGTAGGGCACAGTGCTCTGCTAGCTGGACCAGCAGAACATAGGGGGAAGACCACCTGTGAGTGTGAAAGGTCTCTTGGTCAGGCCCTTGAGCCTTCACCTGTGATTTCCCTTGCTACTCCGGGATGAAAAAGAGAGCAGAAGGAAAGGGTGCCTTTCTAGTGTGCATTCTGCACAAGAACATTACTTATACACTGTAATGGCTTCCTGTTGCTGATAAATCGGCTTGAAACAACACAAATATATCTTAAAATTTAGGAGGTCAGAAGTCCAAAGTGTGTCTCACAGGCTAAAATCAAGGTGTTGGTAGGGATGCTTTCCTTTCTGTTGGCTATAGGAGAGAATCTGTTTTCTTGTCTTTTCCATCTTCTAGAGGCTTCCTGCATTCCTTGGCTTGAGGCCACATCACTCCCACTGCTGCTTCCACCTCACATCTTCTCTGGCTCAGATGCTCCTGTCTCCCTCTTGAAAGGACATCTGTGATACATTGGGCACACCCACATAACAATCCAAGATAAACTCCTCATGTCTAGATCCTTAATTCCATCTGCAAAATCACTTTTGCCAATGTGAGGCAACAAGTACCTTCATAGGACACCTTTGGAAGGGGGGACATTATGCTACAAATAAATCATTTTCCAGCAGTACAAGATTGTAAGTATAGGTAATTCTGTAAGAGGCTAGTTCAGTTGAGGCAACCATCTCAAGTGTCTAAGCAGTTGATGTTTGACTCATGTCTGACAAATCAGGAAGAGTTAACCAGATGGGTTTAAAAAAAAGAGGGGATGTTTTAAGCAGAGCAAACACCAATATGCAAAAGCCTAGAAATGTACAAAATAGCTCAGCAGTTTCCATGATTAATAAGATGTTGGGTTGTGTTGCTGGAGGTGGCAGGAGATGAGGCTGTCCCTAATGGATTAGCTATGTTAAGAGATCTTTCTCTCTATAGTAATGTCTGTTCTGGGCTCACAAAAGAGGAAGTTGATCTCTCACAAAAACATTGATGTAGGAAATTATGTTCAACAATGGTCAAACAGCCAAATGTATTTTAATCTACCTTTTTATTAGGCACTTCAAATGATTAAAGAAAAAAGGGGCTATAAAGCTAGAATGAAGATAAGCAATTGATGATCCAGTGAAAATATTAAAAGATAATTTGAGGAGAAAGATAGATAATATATGTTTCATAAGGCTGTTAATATAGTTCTGTTCTCTTACCACTAGTCTCATGAAATTTTGAGTGAGATTTTCATTAAGAAGAAAAAAGATCTCCATGGTAAAGACTCAAAGGTGAATTGTTAAGAAATGTGAAACAAATGTGATATTATGGAATCATTTCACACTAAAGAGCTTGTAAAACATCTATTTCCCTGCTATTATGGAAATTTCATTTGATTTTTATCTTTTGAATATAGACTAATCCACAGCTGGTGCTTATTTTACTAGCTGACAAAAGATATGAGAACTGTGGCTAGAAAACTGGGAGAATTGGGTTTTCTGTCCTATTCAGATCCTTTGCCTGCAAAACTTGCAGAGAAGCGTTTGATAAGGAAAGCATGAAGATTAATAAATATTTGTAAGTTCACTTTGTGCCAGGCATTGTGACAGGCCTGAAAGAAACCAAGGTTCCCTCAGGACACCACAGACCAGCTGCACAGTAAAGGTGGGGGCAAATATGGATAAGAAGTTCTGTTATTCTGTATGTTAAATGATTTAATTGAAAGATGTCCAAAATAAAAGTGCTAATAAAACAGTGGAAGTCCACTTAACATAGTTCTGTCTGGGACAGTCTGCCAGAAAAATCTTGTTAGAGAAGGTTATTTTGAAGCTAAAATCATGAATGAATGAATAAATGAATAATCAATCCATAGAACCCAAAACTGCATACAATTTTTTACTATAGATCAAAAGGTTCTGTGAAATATGTAAATTGATAAAAGTGTAACCAAAAGCAATACAATAGTTGCATAAGCCTTTTTACTCTGTACCCCACCAACATTCACAAATAAAGAGGATATATAGATACACACACACACACACACACACACTCATACACACACACACACACACACACACACACACACACACACACACACACACATAAAGGAGTTTCCTGGAAAGAGAGCATCAGTCAAAGGCAATAGAATGTACAAGGACTTGGGATGGAATAAAGGTTTGGAGCAACTGAGGTACAATGAGTCAAATGAGTAGATCATAAGGGGTTTAGTATTTCCCTATGAGACTTAGACATGACTCCATAAACCCTTGCTACTCAAATTGTAGTCCAAGGACCAGCAGCATCATGTGGAATTTGTTAAACCCCACTCCAGTTAAGAGCCCATTTTAACAATATCTCTGAGTGATTCAGAGTCACATTCGTGTTTGAGAACCACTGCTGTGGACATTGAAAAACATTGAAAGATTTAAAGTAAGAATGTCAATTATATTTGCATTTTTAGAAAATCACGGAGTTTGGCAGTGAGAGGGAAGACAGGGAGTGGAGAAAGGTGATATGGAGAAAACTACAGGCTGATAGAGCAATTAGAAAGTTAACTTAGGGATAAGACCTTGAACTAAGGTCATGGCGATGAACATGTCTTACTAATGGTTGGAGAGATGGAAGAGTAAGGATCACATTCAAATTCTCTGGATATAATTAGCCAAAATAGGGAAAATGTGAGGCTGCTTTTGGACCTCCCCTGAGTTTGAGCTCCATGTGAAACAACCAGGGGAATGAGTTCACTATTGTTCAGCACAATGGCTATTATGAGATAGCTCAGGAAGTCCTGAAGAGCACAAAAGGAAGAGTGTATTGATCAGGTCATCCGTGCTGTGGCAGGAAAACCAACCCAAACAAGCTTATGGAGGAAAAGGTTTATTAGAAGTTCATAGTTAGTAGATCAGTCCATAATGGTGGCAAGGTAAGCACAGCAGTGGCAGCAGCAGGGTCTATTACAGATGACCTTACATCTAAGCAGGAAGCAGAGAGAGAGAGCTGGGCCATAGATCTGGGGTAAAAATCTCCAAAAGCCCATCCTTGGTGACATCACTTGTGCAAAGCTAAGACCCGCCTCCAAAGTCCCATGACCTCCACAGTCAATGACACCAGCTGGGAACCAAATGTTAAAGCACATGACCTTTGGGGGATACTTTATATTCACTCATGACAAAGAGTCACCCCAAGAAGTGAGAAAACCAGTAAAAAGTTTTATATGAAAAGCTAAGAAAAGTCTCAAAAGTCAGGTTGAACAAACATTAGGACGCATCCTTTGGATTTGACTTTCTGGAAATTTGGGGTGAAATTTTTAATTATTTATGTGCCAAAAATGTGGAAAGATTTGCTGGAATGGAATAGGGCCAGTGATGCCTGTGGAAAATTACCAAAGAAAAAGTCTAAGTTGGGGCAAGTGGAATTTGAGTAGCAGATGTCCTGTTAAGGATTCTCCTGGAAGCAGTTAAACCACTCAGAAAGGAGGATGCTTCCATGAAATTGTATGAAAGCCAGCCAGAACAGGGGCAGCCTGGAAATATGAAGGTAAAAGCTAAGAAAATGGAGATTAGAGACACTATGGTCTCTATGATGATTTTTACAGGATGAAAACTGAGAAGAAAATTAGAAATAGTTGGGGAAGAAGGGATGACTCTTCATTTTGAACTGCTTGTTAGGAGCATTTTCACTTTTGCATTGTATCAATAATGACAGGTATAGAGGGTTAAAATTTCCTATTATCTTATGTAGCTAATGGCTCCTCAGTTGGCTGGTCATGCTACACAATGTGTTGGAAGCTCTCTGTAGTAGACCTATTCCTCTTTGGTGTAATACATTAGTGCATTTATGGTGGGATTCATTAAGTTCTTAAGTGCTGTGTTAATTTATCATATTTTCTGGGCTCCAACAAACTGCTTTTATCACAAGTTTTTTGATTTTGGTTTTGTATCATGAAAAAATGTTGGTTTTCATGGATCAGTTCTATCCAGGAAGCAAAGCAAAGGCCAGGGGAAGCTCCATATAGGTGCACAGAAAACTGTCACAGATATTTGCGTGAATAACTGTGTCTAATTTTGTCTTATGCCACACTGGAATAAATCATAGAACGTTGATTTGAAGATATCTTTTTTAAAAATAAAAGCAGGAGACTAATTGCTATACGTGTAGGGAGTCTTTATTTATACTCAGTCATTATATACAATAATTTCTTCCTCAAAACAAACCACAATAAATTTGAAAGATACTTAATTCCCAGCTAATTGGTTTAGTTCAGTCGTTGGCCCTACAGGGAGGCCCCTCACAAATGGTCTGTATTCCTTTAACAAGATTTGTTTACTATCATCCTTCCCACTTGACACTCTTCCTTCCCACCTGTATGGCACCCATAATAGAACTGACTTGGTACTGAATCCAGCTTCCAGCCTCTCTTGTAGGCCCTCCCCACTTTCCATACCAGCACTCGTCAGTGGAAAGCCTGTAATTCACTGGAACCAGCACTTGTCATCAACTATAGCCCAAGGATAACTTTGGATATGAAGCAAGTGGAACTGGTTGAATTTATCAAGCAGTAGTAACAGAAAATACTGATTTGAGAACTAAAGTGATGACCTTAGGTGTGGCTGGATGTTAGGGCTCCAGTCAAGTTGCCAGGGCTCTTTCTCTTTAACTTTCTGCTTGTGTCCAGGTCTAGTTTCATTCCACAAAGAGGTTCTTCCATGCTGAAGGAAAAATAGCTCCAGGTTCTTATGGTACTTAAAACAAAGATCCACACATGGAATATCAGGGAAAACTTTGTTGTTGTTGTTGTTTTTAGGTGCTGTCAAGTCACATCCGACTCATAGCAACCCTCATAGGGTTTTCAATGGCTGTTTTGGGATTGCCTTGGGAGCGGATTGCCCTGTCCTCCCATTTTTTCAGTGCTGGGAATCGAATCTGAGACTTTAGACACTGCAGAGTGGCACTCTACCAACTGAGCTAAATCCCAGCCCAGGGAAAACTTTAGCCAGACTGATATGCCCACTTTATAGGACAGCCTACCAGAACCACCTGGGGGGTACCCTAAAAGAAAAGGGGGAGGGCTTTTGCCAGATGGAAGATGCTGGTCAGGTGAAAATAATGGAAGTCTATCACATTCCAAATAATGAATGATATTAGCCACTTGGAGATGTTCTGAACACGATCAGAGCCCCACAAATTAAATCAAGATACAATCAGACCTTGGGAAAAGCAGAGCTTCATTTATGCCAGAATCAGAGTCATGACAGCATAAAAGAAGACCACAGCCTAATCACAATACCATTCGAGTAGTATAAAGAGATGAAGAGCTGTCCTTGTAGACACAGGGAGACAAAGAGCAGAAATCTGTCAGTGACTCAAGTAGGGATCATGACAGTATGACACAAATACCCTTTAGCAAATACATCCAACACCTATGTTCTCAGCCAGAGGCTTTCAAACTTCATGACCATCATCCACAGAGGGAAATATATTACATGTCAAAATCACACATACATACACACTATTAGTATGGTAATAATATTTATCTTTTCAACGTACAATGCTCACTGACATTTCCCACTCAGTCTGTTTCATATTATTAATTTCTGTGTGTTAGTTTTCTAGGGCTTCCATTCCAAAGAACCACAGATTGGATGGCTTAAACAATAGAAATTAATTTTCTGACAGTTCTGATGGCTATAAGGCTGAGATCAATGCATAGCAGGGTTGGTTTATTCCAAGCCCTCTCTCCTTGGCTTTCAAATGGCCACCTTGTCCTTAGGTCTTCACATGGTCTTCCTTCTGGCATGTCTGTGCACAAATGTCCTATTCTTATAAGGAAGCCAGTCAGACTGGATTAGGGACCACCCCAGGGACCTCACATTGTACAAACAGACTTGATTTAGTCTAGCGGCTTGCCCACTTGACAGGCATTTTCCTCAAGACTCATAGGAGAGGACACCTCATTAAGATAATGTAATTTCCTCTCTTCTGATTCTAAGTCTTTTTAAGCAACCCCTGGAAACAATCGGCCTTTCCAAGTAGACTGTCCAACTTCTAAGAAAGAATATGCTGCCCAGAAAACACAAATATTTTGGATTAGCATCAGTTTTCTAATTTCAAATTAATAAATTGGCAATCTGGTTTTCACAACCTGATAGACAGACAGATGGACAGAAATGTTTGTTTTAATGAGTCATATTAACTCAGCATGTACTGAAAAGCTTTAGTTTGGAAGCCTGGAACATGGCTACCATACTTTGCTCCACCCTAGGGGGCCTGCATCCATTTGCGCAGCCGGCTCAGTTTTCCACAGGAGCAAACTCTGGAACAGAGAGGAAAAGGAGCTTCAGTCTGACAGCTAGAGACATTGAGCTCTTACTACCAAAAAGGCAAAAACTTTGGTTTCACTCCCTCACTACTTTTTGTCTTCTGAGGAAGTCTTTTCCTTCTCTATCCATCTCTTTGCATGTACACTGCCTATGAAGATGACTGCCAACACATTTACATCCCTGGACCTGCAGACCAGTTCCCCCATCAAAAAGGAATCTGTTTCCTCTCCCTTTGCACCCATGCTAGCCTAGCAACTTGCTTTGGCAAGTATGATGTGGTGGAAGTGATGCTGTACTAATTTTACACGTTGGCTTTGGGAGCTTTTGCTTTTATTCTACTGGTCTCTAGCTACCACATAAAGAAGCTTGGGCTAGACTACCAGTAATGACAGATCCTGCAGTGAGACCCAGGCAGCCCCTAGCTGAGCCTGGCTGAATGCAGCCATGGATGAAATCTAGGCTGACACCATGTGGAGCAGAACTGCCCTGCCGAGCCCATCCATTCTGCAGAATCATGGAAACAAATGCTTGTTATTTTAAGCCACTAAGTTTTAGGGTGGTTTGTTTCATCGCATCAGGGGTTCTCTCTTCTTACTTTCCCTCATCCTCTGCAGCAGGCACAGAGCTTGGGGCTGCCTTGCATTGAGGCACCAGGATGCAGGAGGAGGTAACTCAGCAAAGCTCCCCAAATAATCCTGACACTACCATCTCTCAGGTGAGATTAGTGTGGGCTACAATTAGTTGTCAAAACCCACTTGCACTAGTTTAAACAACATGGAAGTTTATTTCTCTGTCATGTAAAAACCTAGAAATACTTTGTGAAATAACTGGTCAGAAACAGCAGAGTTGCCCACTTTGGCTAAGAATATCCCTTTTCCAGCATAGTAATTGTATAATTTATCTGCCCCCAAATTGGAACATTCTAATTCAAATGACTAAAACGATGCTTGCTATTTCCGAAATGCCCACACTGATTCTGAATATAAGTGATTTTGATTTTAGCTTAGAAATCCTTGGGGAAACTCCTCACATTTAGTTATGGTATTCTAGTCTCAGTTTCACTGCATCAAGCTTGAAGAGAGACCAAACAATGAAAATTTATTTTTAAAGAAACCAAGGAGTCTCCGGGCACGGTGGCGCATGCCTGTAATCCCAGCAGCTCAGGAGGGAGGCAGGAGGATAACAAGTTCGAGACCAGAGGCAGTCTGCGTAACTTACCGAAACCGTGTCTCAAAAACTAAAAAATAGGCTGGGGGTGCAGCTCAGTGGTCCAGCACTTGCAGAGCATGCAGGTTCAAGGCCCTGGGTTCAACCCCCAGTACAGCAAAAAAAAAAAAAAAAAAAAAAAAAACAAGGAGTCTATGGTTGAATTTAATTATGATTGCTAAGTTTTGGGACCCCTCATCTGCCGGGTTCCCATCCAAGGCTATGGGAGGAGCCCTAGCAATGGGCTCCAATGATCCTAAGATGGCTTATTTGGCTTTCTGTTACTGTGAGAAAATACCTGAGATAAAGTTTATTTTAGCTCACAATTGCAGAGGTTTCAGCCGTATAACTCTGGGATATGGCGTACACTCAGCCATATTACTCTGGGATATGGCACCACAGGACGACACAGCAGGAGCCTACGGTTGCTAGGAAGCAGAAAGGGAGGGAAAAGAGAGGGAGGGAGAACAGAGAGGCCAGGGTCCCAAGATCCACTTCCTAACTTCCTTCTACTAGGCCCCACCTCTTGAAGGTTCCACTACTTCCCAGTAGCACCACAGGCTGGCAACCAAAGCCTTGAATTCATTGGCTTTTGGTGGGACACTTAACATCCAAGCTATAGCAATACATTTGTGTGAAATTAGCCATAAGACCTGCTAAGGCTGCTGCCTCTTTCACTTTGGACCTGCTCTGTCACCATTTCTCTTGAGTCAATTTATTCGATTGTCCATTAGTCAGAATTTGGCAAAGGGGAAGTTGAATTGGGTGATACATTAACCTTGAGAGCTATTTGTATGGTTCACTGTCACTTTTTATAAGGGAAAGTTATTTCCGAATGTGAAATGAGCTCTGGGAATACTCATCCTGCCCACTGTGCTGATTCACAGCACCATGGTACTGCAGTGCTGGGCCAGGATGGAGTCATGCCATCGCCATATTCCACAGTAGTTGCCATTGAAACAAATGAGCATGGAAAAAAATTTATACAGTATACATTTTTTAAAAAATAATAATTATACAAGATAAAATTTATTAGAAGCATGAAACTGTTTGGAAGCATAAATCTGCAGCAGATCAGTGAGAATGTGACATCACATACTTTATGCACCCCAGTACGCTGGATTGAGTCTTAGCAATTCTGACACATACTGTCCAGACAGTCTGGTGATTCCAGACAGAATGACCCATGAAACTGACTTCATAGAATACTTAAGATTAGTCACTGCAAAAGAAAATGTGAAATTCCCTGAAATCTTATAATATATATGTAAAAATTTGATAGAAGTCTCCTAAAAATATATACATTATTCCCAATAATGAGTTTTAAATTGAGAAAAAATTCTATATTTTTAGAGGTTAATCAACTATGCTTGAGGAAAAAATGACTAATTTCTGTTTTACCACAAATTGATTACAAAATAATTTTCATATGAACAGATTATCAAAGTACTGATATGTGCTGGACATTTAACTCTAAGAAAGTGTATTTTTTCCCCTGATTTGTGAATGTTGATATTGGCCAGTTTTTAAGTTTGTACTTTGATGTGATATATTTTCTTATTTTCATGAATTTTTTATGTTTAATTTTGTGTTCTTAACTTTGGATATACTCAAATGCCATAAAATTTGAACCCACCCCTGAATGGTGGAAGAATATCTTGATCAATTCAACGAAATAAGAATAGCCTGTTTTCTCAAAAGAACAAGGCTTTATTGTATGGTGATGCTGGCATTCAAAGATCATCCTTTCTGGACCTGCAGACATTCTCTCAAAGCCGTAGAAGATGGGCTCCCAGGCTGACTACATCCTAGGATGTATAAGTGTGTATCTTGGGATGTTCTGCTACTAGAAGGCTCCATTTTAATAATATTCACAGAGACCATTCTAGTCTCTGTTGAATTCTACTTTCTGTCAGAATGAGCAGAGACCCCTTAAGTCAGGTGTTGTGTTGGCCATCTCAGTGGCTTATAGCTGCTGCCCAAAGAGCCATATATCCTGCCTTGATGGAAGATGTGTTGGGCACTTGTCTCATATGTCCTGACTTCTACCTATAAATTTCTTCTTCTCCTTCTCCTTCTCCTCATCACCCTCAATCTCCTCCTCCTCCTCCCTCTTCTCCACCTCCTCCTTCTTCTTTTCCTTCTTCTCTTCCTCCTCCTCCCCGCCTTCCCCTTCTTCTTTTCCAGCAATGGACGGTTGAACTCAGGGCCTCACTCATGCTAGGCAAGTGCTTTAGCACTGAGCTGAAGCCTCAATCCTCTCTCTCTCTCTCTCTCTCTCTCTCTCTCTCTCTCTCTCTCTCTCTCTCTGTATTTTAGTTTAATTTAGCTTAGTTTAGTTTTAGAGTACTAGGGGCTGAACCCAGGGCCTTGAGCATACTTTGCAAATGCTCTACCACTGACCTGCATCACCAGCCCTTTTTTTTTTACTTTTCATCTTAAGACAGGGTCTCGCTAAGTTACAAACCTGCCTCTGCCCTTGAACCTCTGATCCTCCTCCTTCAACTTCCCAAACTGATGAGATTACAAGGCATGCACCACTGCATCTAGCTATTTATTTTTTATTTTGAGGAAAGGTCTAGCTTAATTGTGCAGGCTGACCTCTTGCTTCGAAACTGTGATCTTCCTGTCTTAGCCTCCTGAATTGCTGGGGTTGCAAGCCTGGGCCACCACGTTGGCTCAAACTTGTTTCCAAAACAGCTATTATTCAAAAAGAGAAATGGGCCAGGCTCAAAGGCTGGGGAGGTGGAGGCAGGATGATTGCAAGCTTGAGGCCAGAGGCAGCCTGAGGAACTTAGCAAGACCCTGTCCCAAGATAAAAATTATTTTTAAAAGGTTGGGTGCTGGGAGTACAGCTCAGTGGTAGATGAGCTTGCAAAGTATGTGCATCGCCCTAGCTTTAGCCTCCAATTACCAAAAAAGAAGATGAAGAAGGAAAAGGAGAAGAAGAGGAAGGAGAAAAGAAGGAGAAGTAGTGGTGGAAGAAGAAAAGAGGTGGTGCTTTTTTTCTTTTTGATGAGGCAAAAAGTATTAAATAAATAATATTTAAGTTTAAATTCCAACTACTAGCAAAATTTTACCCCATAACTGTGAGTTTTGCTGTATCTACCTTTATTCCCTGGATTTCCTTCTTTAAAATAAACATTTCTATTGGAGCAATTCAATTTCATGAAAAGAAGAGAAAGACGTAATAGTCAAGAATAACAACTGCCCAAATTCTCCTCTTCATTTGTGGGTATCTTTCCCAGACCCTATCCTAACTCCAAATATGCTAAGCTGGTTGGCAAGATATTTTATTCATTGCCCTCTAACTTGGGTTCAGGAAGTAACACTCCCAGCAGATAAGTAAATGTATTCCTTTATTTTTACATGGTACCATTGTTGAATTTATGGTGTTGGAGAAAATATCAGAATAACTATTCACAACTTATTAGTATTCACTGCAGGAATTGACCTGAACTTCATGGTTTTAAAGATGACCTTGTAAAGCACTTAGACATGGGCTTGGGTTTAGTTCAGTTGGTAGAGTGCTGGTCTGCACTCTCTGAGGCTCTGGATTCAGTCTCCAGGACTGCATAAGTGGGAGAAGGACATGGCAATCCACTCCCAAAGCAATCTGGAAACAATCAGCCATTGAAAACCCTATGAGGGTCCTGGGACCCAATTCAAAGGCACCTAACAACAACAAGCACTTAGACATTTAAATGTATTTTATTTTCATGTGAAAGGTGCACAAATTTTTTTCCCAAAATAGCAATTGTCTTTTCTCATAAAGTTTTGTCTTTTTTCTTTACTTTTGGAAGTTTTTTCTAAAATTTTTATTATCTAATTGCCTAAAGAATCACATTCAAATGTAATGATGAGAATTTAACACAGAAATTTCCTTTTTTAATAGAAATGCTTTCAGATTCACTTTCTCTGATAAACCAGTTACATTTTATTTTTCAATATAACAATTTTTTTCCCTCTCTACTTGCAAAATAAATTATGTGATATTAGATCTTTGACACTTTTATTCTTCATAGAATTTAGTTTATTTAGTAGTATCCTATAGACATTACTAACATCTGTTCTGTTGTTGTTGTTAGGTGCTGTCAAGTCAGTATCTGACTCATAATGACCCTCATAGGGTTTTCAATGGCTGACTATTTGGGGATTGCCTTGGGAGTGGATTACCAGGTCCTTCTCCCATTTTTGGGGTGCTGGGAATTGAACTTGGGACCTCAGAGACTGCAGCGCAGTGCTCTACCAACTGAGCTAAATCCCAGCCCCTTACTAACATCTATTCTATAGATAATTCTAAATCTATTCTACAGATTGTAGTCTAAACTGTTTCAGTTCTAGTGCTGTCAATACCTGTTCATTCTTGTTAGTCCTGAGATTTGGGGGCAATTAGCAATGATTTCAAGCTTTTGGACATCTTAAAATTAAAATTGTAGAGCCCATCTCTTCTCACCATCCACATTAAATTTGCTCGTATGTAGAGACAATGAATTCTACTCACCAAGAAATAGTGATTTAAAAGGTTTTTGTTGCTTTCCTGGGTGTTTTTGTCTTTGTTTTTGGGGGGCATTGTTGATTGAATCCAGGGTCTTGTACATGCTAAGTACATACTCGGCCACTGAGCTACACCCTAAATCTGGTATGAAGTTTTCTTAACTTTTTGTTGTTTTTGTAACAAGGTTGTTTCTTTTATCATGAAAGATCCATATAATAATTAATTATCTCTTATTTCACATTTTGAGAGCCATCTTAATCATTGACAGTTTTTTATTTATAATTCTTTTTCTCCAATCATGTTATTCTCATGCAAACACTAATTTTATGGGCAGTGTTGAGTGGAACTTCTGTGTAAGATGAAACTGGCTTTGGGGTCATTCATTCCAGACTATTCTGATTTACTCAAATTATGAGTCACTGATGTGGCAGCTAAACTTTTTTAGTTCATCAATGTTGGGATTGGATGGCTGTATAAAAACTGTACCCACTGCTAAACCTATTGGTAAAATTAACAAAATTATTTATTTTATTCTAAAAATCTTATTGTATGAGTCAAAATTTTTAGGGTTGGTCACTCACCTTAGTGAAAAGGTCTTGAATTTCAAAGACACTATAAAAAACAGCAGCATCTGCTATTACTCATTTAAGTGAAATTTCTGAAACGGCAGTTCTTAGTCTCCTTGCATCATCTTCACATGCAGGCAATCATATGCCTTCACATGTGCATTGAACATTTCTTATGATGGTCTTCTCCAAGCTTCAGGGCTCTGATTACTCTTTTTCCTATTACCCATGGGGACTTAGGCATCTATCAGCCTTTGGGTCAGTGTTTTAGCCATTATTTTACTCTAATTATTGCCACACTGAAACGGGGAATTCTTCCTTAATTCAGCAAAGAAGGAAAGAAAAAGAGAAATAAAGAAAGGAAAAGAAAGAAAGAAAGAAAGAAAGAAAGAAAGAAAGAAAGAAAGAAGAAAGAAGGAAAGGAATGAAGGAAGGAAGGAAGGAAGGAAGGAAGGAGTAAGAAAGAAAGAAAAGAAGGAAGAGACAGTGTTGTATGTTTTCAGCATCTTTCCTAAGAGTAAAGATATTGTGTTTGATTCTCTCTTGAATTCTATACTTCCTCCACCCTCTTCTCTCTAAGAATTTAGAGGGAAGGTCTAGGAAGGCTGTGTCAAAGAATAACAAAAGGAGGAGGTGGTGGCACATACCTGTAGTCCCAATACTCAGCAGGCTGGGGCAGCACTGTGGGTTCTAGGCCAGCCTGGGCTACAGAACAAGATTCTGTCCCAAAAATTCAAGACAAAAGAAAGAAAAACCAAGTATATTACCCAGATTTCCATTCATTATGCCTCCCCCTCCCACATTTAGTGTTAATGGCTAAATTAGTCTGTTTGTACTGCTGTAATAAAATACCCCAGACTAGGTAGCTTACAAACAACAAAAATTGATTTCTTGCAGTTCTGGAGGCTGAGAAGTCCAAGATCACAAGTAGATTTGGTTTCTGGTGAGGGCCTGTTTCCTCGTTTATAGATGGCACCTTCTTCCATAGTGAAATGGGTAAGGCAGCTCTCGGAAGCCTCTTTTTTAAAGGTACTAATCTCATTCATGAAGCATTCACCCTCTACTTCTTGCTCTTCATCTCTCTCCTACTAGAACTCAGATTTTGCAGTTTCCTCTCTGATTACATAGCTCTTCCTGATGCTATCAGTAGCTTAGATGAACACTAGTTTATTATCCCTCCTCCTTATGTGAGCATATGAAGTTTCCCCATTGTCAAAGGGACAAATCTTTCATTCTGTCTTGCAAAAACCTTCTCAAAACATTTCCCTGTCCTCTCCCTTTTCTCCAGCTTCCCTCATTATGCCTGTCTGCCTCTACCTGACTGACCTCTCCTTGGCTCGGGCCTGTCTCTCTCCTTGCATGGAGCCATGGTTTGATTCTGTACCTCAGAGGCCATTTCTCCCCCTCCTGTGGCTCCCATCAGTCTCCAAGCTCCAATTCAAGTCTTTTCCTCCTTCTTTATGAGGCATTTTCCTGACATCTGCTGATTTTTTGCTCATTCTTTTCTGAATTATTTTATAACTTACTTCTCACTTGATTACCACTGAAAATCCAATATATTTTCTTATGTATCCAAGAAGATTATATATTTTAGAGAGCAAGGACCACAGTCTTGGCTTTCCATCCTTCCTTGCCATTGCCTTTGGCATAGAGCCTTCCTGTGGAAGGAGCTGAATTGACATTTGTTCAGCAAATGACCTGCAGCACCTGGTGGTGGAGTATTCACTATGAAAAGTGGACACTTGCCTTCTATCTAATAGACAAGCTTTTCTTTCCCCAGGATAGATGGAGTGGGACAGCATGTGAGTATCAGGTGCTGATTCAGTTGAATGGTTGGCATACTTGGAATTTGCCTGCTGGGGGAGGTCACTGGGCCACTGGGCTACAGCTCAGTGGTAATCTCATTAGGTGTTTTGGAATACTTGACCTACTAATTGCCTGTGAGGTATTGCACATCATTTTATCTGTCTCCAGTGTATATTCAACTCTTTTTTTTTTTTTTACAGTAATGGGAGATTATTGAACCCATGGCACTCTACCACTGGATCCTCTAGCCTATTTTTTTTTATTTTGAGACAAGGTGTTGCTAAGTTATGCAGGCTACCTTTGGCCTCAAACTCATGATCCTCCTGCTTCAGCCTCCCAAGTCACTGGGAAAATTTTTAATAATACTTCTTATCAGTGGAAATTATAGCTCACACTAGTATAACAATGTGCTCTCTCTCTCTCTCTCTCTCTCTCTCCACATATATATATATATATATATATATATATATATATATATATATATATATATATATGTTTGCATTTGAACTTCAAAATAGCCCTATAGAATGTGAGGAACATGTGATGTTGCACTGACTCTCAGAGCAGCTAGATGATCGATTGTTTTAGTTCACACAATGTTCTATTTATTTGTCCAATTTCATGCTATCATCAGTAAAAATTAATGGAGTTTACATTTGATGTTGAGGTTTTTATTCAATAAGTCATTCTCTCTTTGTCTCATCATCTTTTATCTTCCAAAACCTTCCATTTTGTCCTGCTATTCCATGAGGCACCTCTGCCTTAGAGTCCACTCCTAGCCTCAGTGTTTTATGATATCTAGTATGCAAATCCCTTCTCTCACTGGAATGTAAATATTTTAAGCTTTTCAGGCCAAGAAGTCCCTGTCATGACCACTGAACTTGGCTATTATTAATATAAAATCAGCAAAAGATGAAACTTAAACAAATGAGGTGGCTGTGTTCCAGCAGAACTTTTATGCACATTGAAATTTGAATTTCAGCCAGGTGTGGTGGTGCATGCTTGTAAGCCCAGCACTTGGGAAACTGAGACAAGAGGATCAACATGAGTTTGAGGCCAGCCTGGTCCACATAATAAGTCCTAGGACAGCCTGGGCTACACAATGAGAACTTATCTCAAAAAAATTAAAAAACCAAAACCCAAAAACAAAAACAAAAGAAAAAGGAAGGAAGAATAAAAGAAAGAAATTTGAATTACATATAAATTTGTGTGTCATAAATCATTCCTTCAATTTTTTAGTAATCATTTAAAGATTCAAAAAGCATTCTTATAGGGTTTACAAACACAGGTTCCTGGCTTGGAGACTATAATTTGCTAACCCTTGATATGATATATTAAAATATGGCCTAAACCATAGCCAGAGTACTTTAAGTAGAAGTGAAATTATCTTGAACCCAGTTCCATGACTTGGAAAGTCAAAGCTGTCCCTAAGTCTCCTACTCGTTTTTGGTGGACATGTGCTCTTACAGTCTCTTTGACCTCCTGGCTCCTCTTTCCTTGTGCCAGACCTTTTCTCTATGCTTTGCTCACCCTCCAGTGAAACATAGCCCCTCCACTGAGTTTCTCAAGGAAGCCCCACCCATGCAAGTCTTCCTGAACAAAACTACTTTCCCTGAATATTTCAAAGGAGGAATTTGTCACAGAGATCCAAACACCATCTAGCAGAACTCTGGCATTACACTTCTGGAAATATACTATCATTTCACTGCTGTTTCTTCTTTTTTTCCAAATAAATATGATATCTTTTTTAAGACAACTGATTCAACTTTTTATAAAGGAAGTGCCTTTTCTGTCCTTTTGAATTTTGGGCATTTATTTGTTCATTCATTTAACATGTATTTATTGAATATCTAATATAGGGCTTTCAACATAAACTTTCTGCAATGATGGAAATGTTCTATACCTGTATTGCCTAATAACAGGACCCTCTAGCCACATGTAACCCTAGAGCACTCAAAATATGGATACTGAGACTGAGGAACTGAATTTTAAGCTATAATTAATTTTGTTGTGGTGGTTAGGTGCCGTCGATTCATGTCTGACTCATAGCGACCCTCATAGGGTTTTCAATGGCTGACTGTTTCAGGATTGCCTTGGGAGTGGATTGCTGCATCCTTCTCCCAATACTTAATTTTAGATGATTTAAATTTAAATAGCACCAGGCAGCAGGGTGAGTGCTGGTAATACCAGCAACTCCGGAGGGAGGCAAAGGTAGGAGGATTGCAAGTTTGAGGCCAGAGGTGGCCTGTGTAACTTAGGGAAACACTATCTCAAGATAAAACATTTAAAAAGGACAGAGGGTACAGCTCAGTGGTAGAGCATTTGCAAAGTATATGGAAGGCTTGGCTTCAAACACTGAGTACTGGAAGAAGAAGAAAGGAGAAGGAGAAGGAGAAGAAGAGGAGAAAGAAGGAGGAGGAGGTGAAGGAGGGAGAGAAAGAAAGAAAGGAAGGAAGAAAAGAAAAGAAAGAAAGGAAGGAAGGAAGGAAGGAAGGGAAAGAAAGAAAAAAAGAATAAATTTAAATAGCCATATTTGACTAGTACCACCACAGTGGACAGCACAAAGCTAATGTGAAAAAGCCATTTAAGGTGCCTTAAGAGGCTTCATTAGGCCTGCAGCTGTAGCCCTGTGGCATCCGATCCCGTCAGATCTCGGAAGCTAAGCAGGGTCAGGCCTGGTTAGTACCTGGATGGGAGACCGCCTGGGAACACCAGAAGCTGTAGGCTTGGGAGAAGGACCTGGCAACCCCCTCCCAAAAATCAATCTGCCATTGAAAACCCTATGAATTGGCAGAGAAGCACTGACAATAGTGTTTCCCCTGTTGTACAGAGAGTCGCTATGAGTCGGATACCAACTCGACGGCACCTAACAACAACAACAACAACAACAAGAGGCTTCATTAGTTCTTCATTTCTAAAACTTATAACAAGGTTGGGACTGGGCCTTCACTGCCACTATGGCAGATTTAAATAAAACTCCCTGTTTTATCATGTTGTTGTTGTTGTTGTTAGGTGCTGTCGAGTCATGTCCGACTCATAGCAACCCTTATAGGGTTTTCAGTGGCTGATTGTTTCAGGATTGCCTCGGGAGTGGGTTGCTATGTCCTTCTCACGTTTTTGTGGTGCTGGGAATTGAACTCGGGACCTCAGAAACAGCAGAGCAGCGCTCTACCAACTGAGCTAAATCCCAGCCCCCTGTTTTATCATCTTGTTAGGTGCTGTCGAGTTGGTATCCGACTCATAGTGACCCTCATAGGGTTTTCAATGGCTGAGTGCTTCGGGATTGCCTTGGGAGTGGATTGCCAGGCCCTTCTCTCATTGTTGCAGTGCTGGGAATTGAACTTGGGGCCTCAGAGACTGCAGCGCAGTGCTCTACCCACTGAGATAAATCCCAGACTGTTTTATCATAGCTGTCCTATAATCAACAACTTTCAAAGTTTTCACTCTTATTCCTGTCATGCAGCTGAGGATAGTCCCTGGATTTTAAAATTCTCTGGTTTTCCACTTCAACTGGACACAAATGCAAAGGTTCCTTTCCCCCAAGAGCTCATTTTGCACACAAGCACATCTTTAGCCATGTATCCAAATGCTTTTTATCAGTTCCAGCTGCTGCTTCACCAAGTACACAAACCCAACAGCTGGTCTTTGTTTTTAATGCCTCTCCATTTAGGCTAACTATTTCATCTTAAATACTATTTTAATATGCTAACATGGGTATGATCCATATGGAAACCATCCCATGGAAATACTAAAGTTTTCTTCATAAGAGAATTAATCTAGCTAGATTAGGAAGGCTGTGAAATATTGGGAGAGAATTTCTCAGAAATGTTGATGGATACTTAGTCACAGAGGACAGTCTCTTAGGCTGTGAAGTCAACTTTTGGAATTGTTACAAGAATATAATTAACCTGTGTTTTACAGCAAAGTTAGAATCATTGTTACCAGTCCAATTACTACATTTTACCAGAGGATATGATATTCAAATAAGTGTAAGTCTTGAGGAAGCCTAGATTTTACAACCTCAGAGGCTAAACTAATGATGAGATTCACTATAAAATTATGGGTTGAAGATAAGATGTTGGCTAAGAAGTCTAGTACATTCAGAAGACCAATAAATAGCAAATTCACTAGTTGTGTCATTTAGCAAGTGACAGGCATGTAGGATTCTTGGAGTCTTTAAGAAAAAAGATATTGATGAATAATTTCCAGATTCAAACATAAATTGGATATAAAACATCTAGTTTGGACTTTGTCATGTAATAATCACTTTAAAATATCAATTCCCTTTTCCCTACTTTATTTCCTGACTTGAAACTTCTGTCCCTAAGGAGGAACCACATCTAAAAGAGTCCTTTTCCAGGGATGCTATAACGAGACCATGTACATCCACAGAATAAAGGTACCCTAGAAGAATTGTGGGACAGGGCAGAGGAGAGAACTAACTGCATCAGCTGCTCCAGGGTCATTAGAAGCCGAAAGTGCAGTTCCTTTCTATTGCAAGCATGGTAAATCTAGAACACCCAAGAAATTTTTGCTAAGGATATCCCAAGAACCATGAGCTCAAATTGTTGTGTTGTTGTTAGGTGCCATCGAGTTGAGTCCGACTCATAGAGACCCTGTGTACAGGAGATAGAAACACTTCCCGATTCTGTGCCAGGCAAACAATCTTATTTATGTTTAAGCACATTGTTGCAGACACTGTGTCAATCCATCTGGTGGAGGGTTTTCCTCTTTTTTGCTGACCTGCCACTCTGCCAAAAATGATGTCTTTCTCTAGGGATTGTTCTCTCCTGACTACATGTCCAAAATATGTAAGACACAGTCTGGCTATTCTTGCTTCCAAGGAGCACTCTGGTTGCACTTCTTCTAGGACGGATTTGTTGGTTCTTTTGGCAGTCCATGGTATATTCAATAGACGTCTCCAGCACCACAATTCAAAAGCATCAATTCTTCTCCTGCCTCCCTTGTTCAATGTCCAGCTTTCACAACCATGTGATGTGACTGAAACTACCATGGCATGAGTCAGACGCACCTTTGTCTTCAATGTGACATCTTTGCTTTTCAATACTCTAAAGAGATCTTTTGCCACAGCTTTTCCTAGAGCAATGTGTCTTTTGATTTCTTGACTGCTGCTTCCATGGGTGTTGATTATAGAGCCAAGCAAAGCAAAATCTTGGACAACCTCAATCTTTTCTCCATTTATTGTGAAGTGGCGTACTGACCCAATTGTAAGGATTTTTGTTTTGTTGATGTTTAGTTGTAACCCATATTGAAGGCTCTGATCTTTAATGTTCATCAGTAAATGTTTTAAATCCTCTTCACTTTCAGCAAGCAGAGTGTGTCATCTGCATAACACAGGTTGTCAATGAGTCTTCCTCCAATCCTGATGCTGTGTTCTTCCTCATAAAGTCCAGCTTCTTGGATTATTTGCTCAGCATATAAATTGAAGAGATAGGGTGAAAGTATATAGCCCTGATGCATACCTTTCTCAACTTTAAACCAATCAGTGTTTCCTTGTTCTATTCGAACAACTGCCTCCTGGTTCATGTACAGATTTCTCATGAATACAATTAGGTGTTCTGGTATTCCCATTTTCCAAATTGTTATCCATAATTTATTATGATCCACACAGTCAAATGACTTTGCATAGTCAATAAAACATAGATAGACATCTTTCTGACATTCTCTACTTTTGGCTAATATCCATCTGACATCATCAATGATATCCCTGGTTCCCCACCCTCTTCTGAATCCTGCTTGATTTTCCGGTAATTCCCTGTCTATATGCTGCTGCAGTTGCTTTTGAATGATCTTTAGTAAAACTCTGCTTGCATGCGATATTAATGATATTGTTCTATAGTTTCCACATTCAGTTGTATCCCCTTTTTTGGGAATAGGCACAAATATGGATCTCTTCTAGTCAGTTGGCCAAGTAACTGTTTTCCAAATCTGTTGGCATAAACATGGTAACACCTCCAGTGCTGCATCTGTTTGTTGAAACATCTCTATTGGTATCCCATCAATTCCTGGAGGCTTGTGTTTTGCCAGTTCTTTCAAGGTAGCTTCCACTTTGTCCTTCAATACCATTGGTTCCTCTTCATATGCAACCTCTTGGAATTGTTGGTCATCTACTAATTCTTTTTTTGTATAATGACTCTGTGTATTCCTTCCATCTTCTTTTGATGCTTCCTGCATCATTTAATATTTTTCCTGTAGAGTCTTTCACTACTGCTACTTGAGGCTTGAATTTTTTTCTTCACTTCCTTCCTTAAGTTCGAGAAACACAGAGCATATTCTTCCCTTTTGGTTTTCTGCCTCCAGCTCTTTGCACATATCATTATAATATTTGTTTTTGTCTTCTCGAGCTGCCTTCTGAAATCTTCTGTTTAGTTCTCTCACTTCATCATATCTTCCTTTTACTTTAGCTGCTTGACATTCAAGGGCAAGTTCTACTGTCTCTTTTGACATGTAATTTGGTCTTTTCTTTCTTTTCTTTTAAAGAACTTTTTGCTTCCTTCTTGAATGATATCTTTTATGTCATGCCACAACTCCTCTGGTCTCCTATCATTTGTGTCTAATGAATTAAACCTATTCTTGAGGTGGTCTCTGAACTCAGGTGGGATATACTCAAGGTCATACCATGGCTCTCGTATACTTGTTCTAATTCTCTTCAGCTTCAGTTTGAACTTGCATATGAGAAGTTGATGGTCTGATCCACAGTCAGCACCTGGTCTTGTTTTGACATTTTGTACAGAGCTTTTCCGTCGTCTCTTTCCACATATGTAGTCAATTTTATTCCTGTATGTTCCATCTGGTGAAGTCCATGTGTATAGTCTCCATTTACATTGTTGAGAAAATGTATTTGCAATGAAAACATCATTGGTCTGAGAAAATTCTTATCATGCAATCTCCAGCTTCATTCCTGTCACCAAGACCACATTTTCCAACTACTGAGACTTCTTGTTTCCAACCTTTGCATTCCAGTCACCAGTGATTATCAGTATGTCTTGATTGCATGTTTGATCTATTTCAGATTGCAGAAGCAGACAGAAGTCTACCCTTTCTTCATTTGTGGCCTTAGTGGTGGGTGCATAAATTTGAATAATAGTCATATTAACTGGCCTTCCTTGTAGGCGTATGGATATTATTCTATCACTGACAACATTGTATTTCAGGACACATCTTGAAATGTCTTTTTTGATGATGAATGCAACCCCATTTCTCTTTAGTTTATCATTCCCAGCATAGTAGACCATATGATTATCTGACTCAAAATGGCCTATGCCAGTCCATTTTAGCTCACTGATGCCTAGAATGTCAATGTTTCTGTGCTCAATTTCTCTTTTAATGATTTCTAATTTTTCTAGATTCATACTATGTACATTCCATGTCCCAATTATTAATGGATGTTTGCAGTTGTTTCTCCTCATTTTGAGTTGTGCCACATCAGCAAATGAGGTCCCTGGGGCTTTACTCCATTTCCATCATCACGGTAGACTCTGCTTTGAGGAGGCAACTCTTCCCCAGTAGTCTTTTGAGTGCCTTCCAACCTGGGGGGCTCATTTTCCAGCACTATATCTGACAGTGTTTCTTTGCTATTCATAGGGTTTTCAATGGCTAGTTGTTTTGGGAGTGGTTCGCCAGTGCCTCCTCCCTAGTCTGTCTTAGTCTGGAAGCTCAACTGAAACCTGTCCACCATGGGTAACCCTGCTGATAGCTGAGATACCAGTGGCATAGCTTTCAGCCTCGTTGCAACACACAAGCCCCCACAGTGTGGCAAACTGACAGACATGTGGGGCTGAGCACAAATTAAAAACCACTAAAAGCACAAGGAAATTAACTACCATGACCAAGAGTTAGCAGGAACAATAAATTGCAGAATTAGAGGCTAGATAATAGAAATATTTGATGGTAGAATACAAAATAATTGTTTAATGTATCTAAAATATTTAAGCTATTAAAAATATGAATGGGACTCAGGGACTTATCAAATGACCAGGAAAATTTAAAAAGGACCTGTTGAAATAGAGAAATATATAATTGCAATGAAAAACTCCATGTACAGGTTAATAGCAGTTAAACCTGGGTGAAAGGAGATTTTTGAAGTATAAATTAGATATGAACAAATTACACAGAATAAATGACAGAGATAAATAAGACAAAGAATGTAAAAGAAAGGTGTATAGTAAGTAGGTTTAACTACATTCAATTCAGAGTTTCAGAAGAATACAATAGAAGTGAAGAAAGGCAATGTTCAGGAAGACATGGAAAACTTTTCAAAATTTCAGAAAGTCTCAAATTTTCAGGTCCAGGAATCCCAAACAAATCCTGAACCAGAAAAATAAAAATAATTTTTACTTAGATGCATTGATGTGAAGGGACACAGAGAAGTTTATAAAATAATGTAGAGGAGGAAGACAAGTTATACTAAAATGAAGTTAATAGGTAACATCATAGCAGAATCAGTAGAAGCTGGAAAACAATGAAATGTCTTCAAAGTGCTAAGAGAAAATAAATATCAACTTAGCATTGTATGCTCACAGAAAATTTCTTTTTAGAATAATCATAATAAATAAAATTTCAAATAAAAGCTAAGAATATTCAGTATAAGTTCTCTACATACCTAAAAATAACGTTCAATATATAATTAGAAAAATAACTTCCAAATTATGCTCAATGAACATATATTAGCCTTACAATCAGAAAGTAAAACTGCCAGTCATATATGTAACACTGTGAGTGAATAATGCTTTAGAGAATTGAAGCAAAAAGTGCTCTCCCATTTCAAATTGCTATGACCAGTAACTAACATAAGACAGGATAGATGGTCACTTGTTGACTAACTGAATATTTAACATCATTTATGCTTTTTCAGTTTTACCCTTTCCATTTCAGCATCCATTTCAGCATGTCATTTTCTAAAGCTACCAATGATATCAATGTTGTGTTGTTTACCGACTAATGGCTAAATTGCCTTCCACAGGTTGGAGAACCAATAAGAGACATTTTAAATAAATCTATCATTTGTTTTCAGTGAAAGATAGTTGCTGGTAGTGTAAGGAGAAGAGAGATTTCAAATCTCATCCCATAGATAATAACTCCTGTTTAATTCCATGAGAGTCAATAAATATCCAAGGCAGTATAGTGCTGACAATACAGCTTTGCTGGTGAAACAAATGATTTTAAATTATATTTTGGCATAAACTCAAATAAAACTTTGAAGAGCAATGGATACTTGTCTATATATATATATATTTGTATATATACATTTATACATATGTATGTACTTATGTGAGTGTGTGTATATATATATATGTTGTTGTTGTTGTTGTTGTTGTTGTTGTTGTTAGGTGCAGTGGGAGTCGGGTCCAACTAATTGCGACCCTCATAGGGTTTTCAAAGCTGATTGTTTTGGAATTGCTTCTGGAATGGATTACCACATCCATCTTCCATTTTTGCAATGCTGGGGATTGAACCTGAGTCCTCAGAGAGTACAGAGCAGCACTCTACCAACTGAGATAAACTCCAGCCCAATGTGTGTGTGTGTGTGTTTGTGTGTGTGTGTGTGTGTGTGTGTGTATACCTATATATAAAATATCACCTACACAAATTACCAGAGATAATCAACTTATAAAGAGAAAATAATTCCTGTCTCACGGTTTTAGAATTTCTAAGTTATGACTGACTGGCCATGTTGCTTTGGGCCTGTGGCAGGAGTACGTGAACAGAGCAAAGCTGCTCGCTTCATCACAAGCCAAGGAGCAAAAAAGAGGAAGAAGAGGCCAGGGCCCCACATACCCCTTCAAAGACATGCCCCCAATGACCTAAAGAGCTCCCACCAGGCCCCACCTCTTAAAGGTTCCATCACCTCCCAACAGCACCACCCTGGGGACCAAGCCTCTAACTCATTGGCCTTTGGCAGGACATTTAAGATCCAAACTACAGCACACTGAGTCATAATTTACATCTGTGAACTATTTATTTTGAGCTAGGTGATCTTGAAAGTACTTGACACTGTTGTTATTCTGTAATATTTTACTACAAGAATGATTTTGGTAATATCCCTATTGTTCCTATCAACAAAAGAGCTGTCTTCAGAAATAGTATACTTTGGGAGCCTGCATGCTGGCTCATGCTTGTAATTCCAGCGGCTCAGGAGGCAGAAGCAGGAGGATTGTAAATTAAAGACCAGAGGCAGTCTGCATAATTTAGTGAGACCTTGTCTCAAAAACTAAAAAAAAAAAAAAAAAAAAAAAAAAAAAAAAAAAAAAAAAAAGAAAGTAAGAAAGAGAAGAAAAAGAAAGAAAGAAAGAAAAAAAAGAAATAATATACTTGGGCTCTTTGAATCTCACCATAGTCTGTGTCAACCATTAGGGCTGACTTAACCTTTAGACATAGTAGGCACTGGCGCCCACAACACTTTTAGATGTCCAAGGAAATGTTTTCATTTTAGCTGGGTGGTGACACATCCCTGTAATCCCAGCACTTAGAAGGCAGAGGTGGGGGGATTGTTGCAAATTTAAAGCCAGCCTGGGTTACATAGGGAGTTCCAGGCAAAGGAAAATAAATATTTTCATTTCAGTTTATTTTGAAATCAGAAGAAAAAGATGAACATAATAATAAATAGTAATAAATGCAATATGGATTACATTTGTCTTTATACCAATTCAGTCATAAAATATAACTTCTATTATTTCTAAATGGAGTTATAATGCAGCCTTATCTACTATAGGTCCTGATGTATAGGCATTTATAGAAGTTCAGAGTAGATGACGGATAGGGGAGACAATGTGGGTCTCTGCACTCTAAATCCACTAGTTGGTCCTTAGTGGCTACACAGAGAAATAAAGTTACATTTTGGGAGTTAAATTCACAAAATGAACATAATGAATAAGACTGACAATAAGCTTCTTAGGAAGAGCAAAGTTGGCATTGCTGCGACATTAGTTGCAATGATTATTGAGCATTTATGATGTTCCAGTGCTGTGCTAAGTGTGTTATGTGCACTATCAATCTCATTCAGTCCCCATTACAGTCTCATGAGTGAGTGTTATTATGAAGAAGCTCATTTACAGAAGAAAGGAACCAAAGCTTATAAACATTAGACTAACTTCCTGAATATCACCCATTTGGTAAGTGGCAGAAAGAGGATTTGAACATAGCATTTGATTTGAGATAATACATTAATTCCCCCAATAAAAGCTACTCACTCTGTGGAAGGATCCGGGGGATCAGCAGAGCTCAGTAACGGCAAGGTGGGTCTGTACTGCGCTTAGGGAAAAAGGGGAGAGACAAGGCAGGCTCCAACTGCACTGAGCCTAGACATGAGAGGCAACTCTCAAGGCTTATGGAAGAAAACATAATTTATTTCATAGCCAAGTATTAGATTAAAAACCTCTTAAACAAGACACAAACCAGTAGAATTCTCTAACTGCAAATCAAAATTCACAGGTAAGTCACTGTCCATGGAATTTTCATTCAGAACTTGTGGAAAAAATATTTAAGTTGATAGTAAACTGAGACAAAGTTGTAGAAATACAATTGGGCAAGATTTTATATTCCTGATATCCAAATTTTTAATGTTTGCTGAGCAAGAGAATGGGAAATTTTGAAATAAGTCACCAGGAACATAAAGAACTGAGTACCCAACAGACTGATGGGAATCACAAGAGAGAATTACCCAATGAAGAGATGAGAGACTGATGAAACAAACAAAACACTTCCTCTGGCTGTGATGTTAAGAGTTCTCAGGTTCCTAGAGATAAAACTGGAAGTTATAAATAGTGTGCAAAGTGTTCAAAGTTTTCAGCAAATAACTATGCACAAGCTAATTCAGAGTAATTTGTTCATAGTTCTTATTTCATATGGCTTTTATTATTTGCTCTGTTATTATTCCTTTTGTGATACTTATTAATGAATGAATTGAAAAATTCTCTAATATTAATGTCTATATCAGATTGAACTCAACTAGTAGCTTTATTATGCCTTTTTTTTCCTGATGCTTTGCCATTTGGGGGCCTTGAAGACCCTGCAGGGCTGGCACTCCCAATGTTAGCAAATTTCAGAAATAAACTATGAGTTGGTCTTTCATATGCAAACCAACCCATCCAGAGCATAGCCCTCAACCACCTCCTTTGTCAGGCTCTTTCTCACTCTTGGCTACTATCCACCTGCTCTAATTACCTCAGATTATGGATCAGACAACCAGGGACTGTCCAGGGCCACAGAGCCCTCTGAAATTATTTACACTAGTCAATTCTAGGCATGCTGACCCTACCTCACTAGTTCCTTTCCACAGAAACGACAGGAAAGACTTGTGCACATTTTTCCCCTGATCCCTCTGCCTTCTGACTAACCCATGTGACTCCCCCATAGAGAGGAGTGCCCCTTTCTCTTTGGATCTCTGATTACAACACTCTGTGATGGTTTAATCTTGATTGTCAACTTGATAAGATTGAGAAACACTTATGAGATTAATGAGATATACCTTTGGCTGTGTCTTGAGTCATTTCCAGAGAGGATTAACTGAGAAGGGAAGATCCATTCTGAATGTGGGTGGTACCATCCCATAGGCTGGGGGCCTGAGATGGAATAAAAGGGAAAGAAGGAAACTCATTAGCAGAGGCACTTTCTCTGCTTCCTGGCTGTTCTGATGTGAGCTGCTTTGAACTGCCATATTTTTGCCACCATGATAGAAACCTCTGAAACTATGAGCCAAAATAACTAATTTGTACTTTTAAGTTGTTTTTCTCAGGTATTTATCACAGCAACCCAAACTGGCTAACATACTGTCTTTTTTATTTTTTCTTCACGATACTGGAGGTCAAACTCAGAACCTTGTGCGTGCTAAGCAAACTCTCTACTACTGAGCTACACCCTCATCTCAAAATCTTTTCAATTGCAGTTCTCTTCTCATCTGTGGGCCTTGCCACACATAGATAATAACTTATATTCTTAAATAATTGATAACTATCTTCAAGATTCTGGTAACATGGCTTGGGAGGACCAGGTTAGACCAGGTTGGAAATTATCTTCAATCTATTAGTCAGCTTGGGATTCCAGAAGAAAATATGGACTGTCCCCAACTTACTATGGTTCAATTTATACTTTTTTTTTTTTACTTTACAATGGCATGAAACTGATAAGCATTCAGTAGACACCATACGTGGAATTTTGAATCTGGTGTTTTCCAGGCTAGCAACGTGTGGTAAGATGCTTTCTCCAGATGCTGGGCAATGGCGGCAAATATCAGCTCCCGTCTGCTGCAATCATGAGGGGAAAACAACTGATATTCTACAGAGAATTGTGCTGCTAGCTATGACATTTGGTAGGTTAGGTGCATTCAGTGCATCTTCAGCTAAATATATTTTGCATTCATGATCAAATGTCATCACATGTGGAGGAGAATCTATACCATGGACAGAATGACTTAAACAGAAGAAATTTACTTCTCATGGTTGTGGAGGCTGGAGGTCTGAGATTAGGGTGCCAAGGTGGTCAAGTTATGGTGGGTATCCTCTTCCTGGCTTATAGGTGGCCACATTCATGCTGTGTCAGAGGGTGTGCACGTGTGTGTGTGTGTGTGTGTGTGTGTGTGTGTGTGAGAGAGAGAGAGAGAGAGAGAGAGAGAGAGAGAGAGAGAAAGAAAGAGAGACAGAGAAAGGAGAGAATGCTCTAGTAATCCCATCATGGCTCCTGGCCTTGATGACCTCACCTAAATTACTTCTTGAAGGCCTCATTTTCAAGTATCACCACATTAGGGGTTTGGGCTTCAACACATGAATGCTGAGTGGTCCAAACATTTAGTCCACAGCATCCCTGAGCCAGGCTTATTCTCATCAGAGTGTGTAACATTTATTGCTATAGAACTTCATGGTATTTTATCTGCACTGTCCATAGAAGAAAAATACATGATTTTGGCTACTAAATAGGGAATTTCTGTGGGTGAACAATACAGGTGAAATATAATTTTGTTCATAGCATGGGAGAAAGCAAAGAAGGGGGAGCCATGCTTTGGACCTAGCCCCTTCCACAGCCAGTCAGTGAGGGAAAGCTGAAGAATGCACCATGGGAAGAGGGGACTATTGAAGGCAGTGGGAAGATTGGAGCCAGGATAACTAATTGACACAAAATAAGGTGAGAATATTTAAATGAGAATATAAATCATTCTCATGGGCCAGATGGAGATTTGGAGAGAGGAAGAGGAAATAAAATTACATCTCATGGTATGATGTGTGTTTGATTTTAGATATTTTAGGAGATTAGAAGCTCTAATTCACTGCTGATCTTCCCCTCTGCATCACAGAACTAGAGTTCACTTTTGTCTCCCAAGAATCAATGATCCAGAGAACAGTTCACTCATTTCTCTGAAAGCCACAAGAAACCTAAAGATGTAACACAGTCTGTCCACATGAAATGGGACATTTATAAGGCATGCAGTGGGGATGCACCTTCATTGTTTCTACAAGGAGGGATACTTTGCTTTCCTCATCTGTGTAATTTGGGTAATAATACTGCTTACCTCTGAAGGAGGTTGATAGCTGAGATATATGTACAAAGCACCTGGCACATAGCCTGGTTCATTGTGGCTGCTCATTGCTATCATCCACATAGCATTTTACAGATGAGGAAACTGAGGCTTTAGGAGAAACTGCCTAACAACCCAGGGGTTATGTAGCTGGTATATGGCTGGACTAGGCTCATACCCAGCTCTGACCGCTTGATCCATCTACCTGTACTGTGTTGTTTGCTCTAGTGCAACAGAGGGGATTTGCTTTTGCTCTTGTATTTCTGCCCAGAGACCCAAATGATTTAGACTCCAAGCTCTAACTTCCTCTATTCCAATTTCATGCTTGTCGAGAAGACTTCAGAAGCCTCCCCAGGATCCTGGGGCTGAAGGAGCATATCAATTTGGGAGTATATACCCAGCTATTAGAAAGAAATATCGCTGACCATTAATATCAGGATTAATAAATTGGCATTATGGCTAGTACATGAAGAGGTTTTGATGTGCTTTTTGTGTTTTGTATCACATAAAACAGATGGTATAGGGAAATGCTGACAAAATTCAGCTTGTGGCCCAGCAAAGCTGATGTGTAGGTTCTTGATGTAGTGATCATGTATTAGTTGCTTTTTTCACTATGACAAAACACCTGACATAAACACTTAGAGGAAGAGGGATTTATTTGGGCTGACAGTTTCAGAAGTTTCAATCCATAGTCCTTGGCTCCATTGATTCTGGGCCAGAACACCATGGCGGGGGGAACATGTGGGGAAGCAAGCTGCTCACCTCATGGTGGAAGCAGAGAGCAAAAAAGGGACTGGAGACCAAGTAGAACCTTCAGCCACTCCCCCAGTGACCTACTTTCTCCAACAAGGCCTCACCTCCTGAAGTTTCCAGAACCTCTCAAAATAGGACCACTAGCTGAGGACCAAATGTTCAACACATGAGGCTGTAGGGGACATTTCATGTTCAAACGCAAACAAGGCCATAACTGGGAATAACTATATGTTGCCATCGGGCCTGGCCAGTCCTATCTTGACCCTCTTGATCTGTCTCAGAATTGATCCTTCCCGGTACCTTTACACAGATTCTGTTGTGCTGTGATGAATATGTTTTCTACTTTCCAATTATGAGCTTCATGAGTAAATGGACCATGTCTAGACTCTGTACTTCCCAGTGCTCTGTGCCCAATAACTTGTCTTTCAGAGAATGTTCTCACATTTTCTCCCAAGGTACAACTTACAGCAGGGGAGTGCCAACCTTTGGATTGCTTTAAGATGGAATTTCTTTGAAGGTATGCTTTGCCTTAAACATTCATGAGAATTTTACATTTGAGTTTACTGTATAATATTGATAATTTTTACATAAAAATGATTATATTGACTGCTTTGCAAAACTTAGAGTATAGAAACTGACACTGTTATGCTTTAGCTGGTTAAACTGTCTAGCACATGATTCTGGGATATAGGTTTCTCAGTGGACAATATTTGTAAGTAGAAGCTTTAAAATGTTTATTGAAATGTAATATAATAGAAAGTGAAGCATTTGTTCCAAATGCCAAGTAATTGTAGTAGTCAGTATAGATAGAGTCAATGTAGTCAGTAGACTACATTGAGACAATGTAGTCAGTATAGACAGAACAGCTTGTAAGCCTAGGAAAGCATTTCAAAGAATGATTTTAAGTAGCATAAGGCTCTCAAAATGCCCTGCACTCACATCTACTCTTCTGGGTTTCATGCTCAGCTTGTGAAGTGCAATGAAGTCAGTTGTTCTGAAAGCCGAAAACATGGAGCCTCACAAAAGGAAAAAATGCTCCCTGATTTCCACATTTGTAGATATTTTAGCCTATGAGCTTGATTTCATGTTTATTTTCATGATTGCAATCAGAAAAAAAAAGTATAAGCTTTTACCTGAAACCTATTATTAATATCTAGCTGTAGAGGAAATATAATTCCATTATAATGAACATGCCTAATAGGGACATGCCTGCAGCCATAGCCCTGTGGCATCAGATCCCACCAGATCACGGAAGCTAAGCAGGGTCAGCCTGGTTAGTACTTGGATGGGAGACCGCCTGGGAACACCAGATGCTATAGGCCTGGCAGAAGGACCTGGCAACCCACTCCCAAAAATCCATCTGCCATTGAAAACTCTATGAACAGCAGAGAAGCACTGACAATGGTGTTTCGCCTGTTGTATGTAGGGTCGCTATGAGTCAGACACCAACTTGAGGGAACCTAACAACAACAACAACAATAGGGACCTATAAAATGGCCTAGAATAATACCAGATTAATAAAAATAAAAGCTTTAGGAAATAAGAGAATTGCTAAATTTGAATATGTAAATAAATAAAATACTCCTAAATGTTGCTCTCTGCTAAAATAGATATGAATCCTAAGGGACTTAAAGAGGTAATTTTCTTAACCTATATTCCTATGGTTCAAAAGGTGCTAAATGCCTCCCAAAATAAATATTTCTATGATAACATAATAGAAATGGAATCTGGGATATAGAGAACTCTCTGAACTATGTGTGCCGATGTGTTCATGCAAAAAAGGAAAAAAAGCAAAAAGCCTAGATGCTTTTCATTGTAACTTCCAATTGCAATCCAGTGGTGTTAGGTGCCCTCGTGTTGGGTTCAACTCATAGTGACCTCATGTACAACAGATCAAAACACTCCCTGACATTGTGCCATGCACGCAGTCTTTTTTCATGTTTAAGCTCATTGTTGTAGTCACTGTGTCAGTCCATCTAGTCGAGGGTCTTCTTTTTTTCCTTGACCCTCCACTCTTCCAAACATGGCAAAGTGTATTTTACTCAAGCAAGGCTACCTGAGCTCAGATGTGACTTGTTCCCCTTGCATCTTTTATATAGCCTTGCAAGAGCTGTGTTAATGTCTGTTAAATGGAGAACGGAAATAGACCACACAAATAACCACATGAAGAAATTTTTTTTATCTCTGCAGGAGTACCTCCCCCATAGCTCTTAAATTCCTCATGTAATGTGGTATGATGCACTTGGGCCAGGTGTGAAAATAGTACTTATATATATTTTCTCTCCTTGAATTCTTGCTTATATTTCTATTCTACTTCCTTTCCTGCTTACAAAATCAACAAAGAGACAGGATTTTTTCTGTCCTGGCTTTGACAATGGAAGGAGTACCAGGAGTCTATTGCCCCTTTCTTAACGCTTATCAAACCACACTATTCCTTGTTGAGTGTTTTCTGAAACACCCATTCTGTCATTTATGACTTGGCTGTCTTTTCTAGTGATGCCTTGATTCCAAGTATTTTCTGTTGCACTTGGCTGAAATTGTATATATGCAGTAAAAATCACCGAACTGAGGAAGAACTGCCTGCTGGCTGCACCCACAGGCACACAGTATCCAGAAAGGCAAGTCATCATCGTGGACGGGATGATATTTCAGTCATGCTGTGACAGTGCATGCACGTTTAATCACCTTCACCACAGACGTAACTCATGGTGAATCCCTTTTGTTTCACTAAACAGCACAATGAATACACACAGGAAGCTCTTTTAGCCCTGCCATTCTTTATTGACTTCCACAATAATCACTGATTTTATTTTCTGGGGTCAGAAATGATGAAATCAATACCTAACATGGCAAGTTATATTTACTCATACTGTTTCATTCTAATTCCTTGACAAATTTTAAACATTTTACATTGCATTTATTTTAAGGATTAAGTTTCGGAGCTTAGAGTTGAAATGTCAATAAAGATAGGAGGAATCACACATGAAACTGACTACATTAAATTTTAAAGTGAGAGCAGTTATTGCACCCTCCATGTGGAGCTATTGCATTATTTTGTTGTTATGACCCACTCATTCATTCACAAGTTAATTTGTTCATAATTCATATGACATATATTACTGTAATTTTTAGTATTTTTCATATAGCTTGAAAGTAAAATGTTTGGTTTTGACAAAAAACTGTTTTCAAATTGTTAAATTTCATAAACATGTATTTAAGAGTACTTGTTTCAATTAATTTATTCATTCAGAAAATATTAGGCACACTGTGCTGAGCCCTGTGCCAAGCACTGTTGGTCTACAGACAAATAAGGACTGGCCCCTATTCTTTAGGAGCTCATGTCTTAGCGAGAAAGAAACAGAAAATGAGAGATGCAGTGAAGAAGTCAGAATGAGGTAACAATTAGACCAACACTGTTGTCACTGGCCACAATTAATGACAGGGGGTAATACACTAAGGTCCTTGAAGTACTAAGGAGCAATAACTATCAATCTGAAGATTTATTGTTTATATAAATTATTTTTCAAGATTGAGATAAAAAATAATTTCAAGCTCAAATCAAAAATATTTACAGCTAACAAAGCTTCACTATAGAATTACTAAAGCATGCACCATGCAAAAAGAAATGAATTTATCCTGGGTGTGGTAGCACTTGGGAAGTGGAGGTGAGAGGATCACAAATTTGTGGCCAGCTAGGGCTACATAGTGAGACCCTGACTTACAAAAATCAAACAAACAAACAATAGAAAAAAAATTAAATTAAATTAAAAATAAAATAAAAAACAAAAAAAGAAAAAGATATGAACTCCTAAGGATGAATTGCAAGAAACAAAAAGCATTATAAAAAGAGAGTTAAAAACGTATTCATTAGCTATTGACTACATAACTCCCACTATTTTTTCATGTTGAAATTTTTAAAACTAAAATTTAATAAAAATAACAGGCAGCAAAGTGCCCCTCAACAGAAGAATGGATAAAAAAACTATGGTATATATACACAATGGAATACTATTCAGCAATTAAGAAAGATGAAATAGGGTCATTCGCAGCAAAATGGATGGAATTAGAGAAAATTATTTTAAGTGAACGAACACAAGCTCAGAAAGAGAAACAACACATGTTCTCACTCATATGAGAGAGCTGACTCAAAATTACAA